>APFE030860871.1:18593-102103 GCA_000404065.3 Pinus taeda
CAATATGTCCAAGCCTTTGATGCCACAGCATGGTCTTCTCTCCAAAGACCACTAGATTTTCTGCTCCACTTTCAGGAACCACGGAACTGTTGCACCCATCAACAATAGTGCTACCTTGCAGCTTGTACAGAGTTCGAACCCGAACTCCCCGCATCAATACTAGTGCTCCCCGAACCATCTTGCAAGTATCCTACTCGAACACTATTTTTACACCTGTATCATCCAACGTGCTTACAGAAATCAGATTTCTGGCCAATGCAACAATAAGTATAACACCCGGAAGTGTTCTAACCCTTCCACCTTGCAACTTCAACTTTACTTTTCCGCGACCAACGATTCTAGCCTTCCTATCATCCCCTAAAAAGACATCACCACCATTGTATTTCTCGCACTTGCAGAACCACTCTCTATGGGGAGTGAAGTGAAAGGATGCACCTGAGTCAATCAACCATGCCTCATGATCTACATGTGTACTTGAAGAAGCCAAGTACACATCCCCACCTTCATCTAAGGTGGTTTTCACCTCTGCAAAAGGAGCATCATCAGATACCTTTCCTTTGTCAGGAGATTTAGGTTTACAGTTCCTTTTGTAGTGCCCTTCCTTTTCGCTTTTCTAGCACACCACCTTTACAGGTTTTCTTGGAGATTTAGATCTCCCACTCAATGAATTATTTTTGTTTTTGTTCTTGGACCGTCCTCATACAGACAAGGCATACCATTCAGGCTCTCCATATTTTTCCATCTCATCTCCTCCGTCAGCAAGGTTGAGACTATTTCATCAAACAATAAGGCAGTTTCATTGCTACCTATTGCAATAACCAAACTATCCCATGAATATAGTAGAGAACATAACAAACTAATGCACTTATCTTCATCTAAAATTTTGATATCAACAGACAATAACAGACTTACCACAATGTTAAATTCATTCAAATGCTCTGTCACTGAGTCTCCATCTTTCATCCTCAGGTTATACAGTTTGTTTCGAAGGAACAATTTATTCACTAGAGACTTAGATTGGTACAAAGTCCCTAATTTGTCCCACAAAGCCTTCACCGTAGCTTCCCCTAATACATTCAGCAATACGGAATCTGAGACACAATCATATTGTGCTCTTTGCCTTCCAGTCCAACTTCTTCCATTCTTCATCAAACACTCCCATTGGTTTAGTACTCAGATCTGCCGCGATCCACTAATATTTATCCACCAACATATCCTCCATCTTGATTTTCCAAAACTCAAAAATATGACCATTAAATTTGTCGATCTCTATCTTTCCACTACTTGCCATCTTCTTTCATGACCAGAATCGATCTCACAGATCTCCTACTGAACAAGGTCTACCACAGGCCCGAGCGAAACCCCTCAGCAACAAAGGCGTCCCCTTGAAGCCAAAACAGATCTGATACCAAATGTAATTTTTAACCCCATACAGAAATTACCTGCATACAAATTCTAAAACACGGAAAATAAACAATTTGAGAGCATAACACTTAAACCACATATACACAGATATTTTCCCATGGATCCGAAAACCGGGACTACTAGCTTGATTTTTTTTATTATATTCCTTTCAATGTTACAATACATATTTATACATGCTGAAGCATCCAATACCATGGACCGAAAACCATCACGCCCAAAACCATGGACCGAAAACCATCGCGTCCAAAACCATGTGCAAAAATCATGCACAACACCATAGGTAGGTCCGCCCAACCTAACATAGGGTCCAAAACCAAAATTTTCTGGGCCACTGCCCTAGACCCCATAGAGTGGGGTTACTTGCACCCCTCAAACCCATTGTGACTCCCCCCTCTATGCAATTGGTGCAACAAATGGGGGGCTCCACCCCCTTCTAACCCCCTGGTTAACTACGTGGGCTAGTCATGGAAAGAATATAACACAACCCAAAAAATTGCAGAAGACAAGCCAAGACAAGAGGACACAAGATGTGATGCTAGCCACGAACAAACCCCAATGTGGGGAAACCCTTGATCAATTCTTCTTATATGTTCTTCAATAGTTCTACAAAGAGAGAGAGAGAGAGATAGTACATATACAATAGAAGTCAACACTTTGACTTATCTAAATAAGGGCATAGATCATCTATAAGAAGATGATATGTGAAGTAGATGAACTCAGGTGAAGACACACTGCTTCAACTGATTCTCTAAGGTGACTCCATCACCATGTTGCACCTATCATTATGTTGCACCTCACTGTGTTGCACCATGCTAAACCCATCATCATTATGTTGCATCTCATCATGCTTTGCCAATCATGACTGTACCCATCACTGTACTATTGCACTATGTTAAACTCTTCATTGCACTATGTTTCACCCAAATGCATGCTAAAATACCTCATCATCCCGCTGCTATGATACATTGTTGTTGTTGCTATATGTCCATCATTACCATGTTGTCCCATTGTTGTACCAATGTCGAGCAACACTGATCTACACCATTCTTATCCATTGCTGCTTCTATGTGTACTATGTTGCACTAGACAACATGCTATGCATTTATGCTCCTATGTGCACTATGCTACACTGTACAACATGTACTCACATTGTACATCATGTACCCATGGCTGCTCAACAAACTAATCCATAACAGGCCAAATCTTTGACCCAACATACGACACAACTACTGGTCCAAGTCAGATGTACTGATGTCCCTGGTTAGGGCATGTGCATGCTGCAAAAACCCTTAAATATCTACAAAAATAGTCTCCATTTTGTTGTGGCCTAGTCTTGAAGAGGTGTTGGGACCCTTGGCTATTGTCCTGGGCATCGATAGCCCCTCAGCTCCATGCTTCCCTCCAAAGAGAATTAGGACCATCAACCCACCTACAACACCATACACTGCCCTTACTTCAAGGATTATGCACCCAAGACACCTCCACTTAGGTTGAACCAACCTCTCCTTTCCTCGGCCCACTAGGGAGTTGTCTCAGCCTCCCCTCACAGAAATTCGGCCCTCAAACATACCATAGAAACAACCCTAAAACACCACGTTGTTCTATCCCTCTTTGTTGGTTAAGGCATCCTTTAGACATCTCTTTTCCATCGTCTAAAGGCTGTCTCAAACATTGTATAGATTAGGGCACCTAGGGTATGATAAGGCAACGTTTAGGGATAGCTATTAGGCATGCTAGATCTCCCTTTGAAATGTGGCCAAACCTTCACAAGACCTGCGGGTAGGGAATCCTTCTTTTACTGCAAATAGGGTCTCCTTCTAGACCTACATTTAGGGCTTCCTCCTCCTAGAATTCTCTTCCACTAAAACCAAAAACAAGTGGAGAGAAATCAAGAGTGAAGTTTGTGTACAAATGAATATCAAGTCACCTCCTTTTATAATGAAATGTTGAGCACACGTGGGGGTTATTTGGTTGCTGGTTGACCTTGACGAATTCTTCCATATCATAGATAAATTCATATCTCCATGAATACTTATCAGAATCGGATGATCTTTAGATCAATCCTACACCTCTCGATGAGAGGAGTCCAAGAAAAATATTGACTTCCATAAATAGGATGACCCACATGTAGTTTGGCCCTAGTTTCCAATTTTAACATCATCCCCATGGGACGATTGTATGTAGTGACGATTGACATTGAAGGTGTGAGTGCACTAGCACACTTCGAAGTTATAGAAATTGTCGATGACAGTAATCCTTATCCGATGATCCTAGGAATCGACTAGGCCATTGATATGAATGAGGTCATTAATTTGAAAAAGCGGACAATGTCATTTGAAAGGAAGTTGCTAAGGGTTATCATGCCTCTAGATCCTGCGGAAGGAGCACAATATATTGAACCTGTCTGTGGCTATGTAGAAAGTAACAATGAGCTGGATCAAATATACAAGATAATAGTGTGAGATTAGGATTGGATCAATCCAATGGTGGATGGATGGATCGCATGGCACTGGGAGAGTTCATGCGCTTCTGACTCAAATGAGGAATTAGAGCATTGGTAGAACCTCTTACATGAAGTATCTACCTTGCAATGCAATATGATGACAAAGTCGTTGCACTGTGTTTCGTTAGAGGTAAGAAAGTTACCTTACTATGAAGGTTTGACTGACGTAGATATGTTTTTATATGAATTCGAGTGTAAAGTCCCTGAAGACCATCGTTTTCTGTTAGAAAATTATATATTACGGAGCAATGGAACACATAAAATATTGTAGAAATATAAACACAAAAAACGCATAAAACAAGAGAGACATAGATATATGTGGTTCACCCAATTTGGGCTACATCCATGGAGAAACATCTAGTCCTTCCTTTCATATTATCCAGCAAATTGAAGAGATACAACCTAGAAAATATCCACTATAATTCCCTCTTCACTCCAAATCTCCTCTCTCTTCCTTGCTCAAAATATAGATCTACATAAACGCAATACAATTCCCTCATATATAGTGAGGGGGTGCCTTCTAGGTCAAAAAACCCTAAACTAAACATAACATCTACAATGAGGTCTCCACCTTATGAACAACCCAGATTGACTATGAAATTACAACATTTTACAAGGCAATTTTACATCTATTTTTAGCCTCGGGGGCGCTGTCCCTGATCCCCCCGCTAGGGGGGGCTCCCAAAGGTCATAGTTGCCCCACCTGGACCCCCCCTGTAGTGTATATTTTACAGGAGACATTGCCACCCCATTCCGAACTGGGGTCCAATGCGACGATACCTTTGAATACAGAAGATAATCAGGCTCCACACCCAACATTTTCAAGCATTGGAGTTGGCACTACGTGCTACGCCTGCACAATGGTGGGGTGCTTATAAAGAAATCTTTGCTAGATGGAGGGATTACAGGCGAATGATGAAGTTATGATTTGGGCATGCTAATACCAGAATTACTGAGAAGTATAGTGGGAAGGACGATCCGCAATCGCCTGGCGAAGTGGACTAAGGCATGGGGGATGGAACTGCAGCTAGAATGGGTGCATATATTTTTTCATACCCTAGATACAATATCCATGAACTAGTATCTCAAAACAGAGCTCTGCCATGACACTGTGGAATGGGATATATTGAAGGAAGGTTTCTTATTGACTTTCAGCTTTGAGGATGGCTTCGAGAGCATTGATGAAGTGCTGCAAGAAATAAAAGCAACTATTCAGGACACCGAAGTTACCAGTAGAATGGACCCAGCCGGATTAGAGTACGCAATTGCGCCTTGCACTTGAATGCTATAATGTGACTGTTGAAGAAGAAGATGACCCACGAAATCTTACCATCCCAGAGACTGAAGTTCAGCGCGACGTCGAAGGACCAAAGGTAGTGAACCCAAATATATCAGAGCCTCTGAAAACTTTACATGTAAACATTGGTTCTAAAGAAGAAGCCAAGTTTGCGAAGATAGGCAATTATTGAGGCGAAGATATAGTTGATAAAGTAGCTGAGCTGTTGCGTGAGTACCAAGACTTATTTCCCACAAAGTTTTCAGATTTGAAAGGAATTGTCAGAGATTTAGGTGTTATGAATATTACATTGAAACCAGATGTGAAGCCTATTAAGCAGTGACCTTATCGATTGAATCCAAAGTATAAGGAAAAGGTGCACCTCGAACTCGATAAGATGCTAGAACCAGGAATTATTGAGCCCGTAGAAGAATCTGATTGGGTAAGCCCAATGGTAGTCTAGGAGAAGAAATAGAAGGGAGAAATCTACATATTCGTTGATCTATGGAAGTTGAATGATGCATGTGTGCATGACCCATTTCCAACACCGTTTACTGATGAAGTGTTAGAGAATGTTAGCAGTGAGGAAACATATTCATTAACTAATGGATTTTCAGGTTATCATCAGATAAAGATCATGCCAGAGGATCGAAGCAAAACAACCTTCGCGACATAATGGGGTTGTTTTCAGTACACTGTTATGCCTTTTGTATTAAAAAACACACCTGCCATATTTTCTCACGTAGTCATAGCAGCGTTCAAAGAATTCATTCATAAGTTTCTGGAAGTATACTTCGATGACTGGACTGTGTTTGGCTTGGTAGAAAACCATGTAGCAAGTTTGTGCCTTATGTTGAAGATTTCAGATCACGTTGAACTTGAAAAAGTGTATATTCTGTGTTCCTTTTGGGATTTTGCTTGGCCACGTTGTCTGTAGGCAGGGGTTCATGGTGGACTCTGCAAAGATCATCGTCATTGTAAATTTGGAGCACCCTAGGAACATGAAACAACTGCATGCACTGTTTGGACACATTGTGTGTGATGAAGTTTATCAAGGCGTATGCCCAGATAACTGCGCCGATGGAGAAATTTAAAAAAAGGTTGTGATGTTTTACTGGGATGAAGACTGTTAGTGTAGCTTGGATGTCTTAAAGGAAAATATGGTGACGACACCAATTTCTCGGCTAGAAAAAGGAGTTTCATGTGCATGTTGATGCCTCGTGTATTGAGATAGGATTAGTTTTAGCCCAAGATAGAGAGGGTGAGATTGATCACCCTATATCTTTTGCAAGTAGAAAGCTATCCAAAGTAGAGTGGAATTACTCCACTATCGAGCGCGAAGGGTTGGCGATGGTCTATGCACTACAAAAATTCAGGCATTATTTATTGGGCGGACACTTCAATATGTACACACATCACTCTGAGTTAAAGTACCTAGTCAACAAGCTTGTGTTGGGGGGGAAGATCTGTCAATCATTGCTCTTATTCTAGGAGGATGACTTCGAGGTGATTATGAATCTTGGAAGGTTGAATGTGGGTCCAGATCATTTATCAAGGATCAAAACAAGTGAAGAACCCAGTATCTTGGAGGAAGGACTACTAGATGTGCAACTCTTTGCAGTGCGTGTCACAGACGACCATTTTGCTGACATTGTTTAGTTTTTGACAATGGGAACTACTCCGGAAGGATATTCCACTCAACAAAAGAAGGAGCTAGTAGTACGCACAACATATTTTTCGGTAATTTTGGGTCATTTATATAATATGGGGATAGATTAGGTATTGTGGAGGTACGTTCCAGAGATTGAGCGTGTGAGTATCCTAGCTGAAGCTCATGGAGGAGTGGCAGGAGGCCACTATGCAGGGAAAGCGACTACATAGAAGACTTTGAAATTAGGTTATGGTGGCCAACATTACACAAGGATTCTACGACATATTGTAAGGTGTGCGATGCTTGCCAAAGAACGGGGCAACCTTCGTGAAGAGATGAATTACCATTAAATACCCAAGTCTCATTGCAGGTATTTGAGAAATGGTCCATTGACTTTATATGTCTGATACAACCACCAAGAAAGAAGATGGCCGTGCAGTACATTATTGCTGCAACATAATATTTAACTAGATCGGAAGAAGTGAAACCCGTAAGGGATTGTACTGCTACAACGACTGTAAATTTTCTTTTTGAGTCTGTCTTAACAAGGTTCAAATGTCTGAAAATTTTGATGAGTGATAGGGGCGCGCATTTGTTGAATGAAACGATCAGTGTGATGTTGGAAGAGTTTCAGGTATATCATCAGAAGAGCACGCGCAATCACCCACAAGCGAATGGAACAGTGGAATCTTTTAACAAGATCTTGGAGCATGCGTTAATAAAGATATGTAACGCACAAAGGAATGGTTGGGACATGCACATGCCTATTGTATTATGGGTCTATAAGATGACCTGTAATAAATTGATAAGACAAACACCATTCTAGTTGGTCTATGGAATTGAAGCAGTTCTGCTAATGGACTACATTGTGCCCAGCCTAAGAATTGTAGCCTTGACTGAGATGGCAGATTGTGAGACCTTAGAGGAATGGCTCGCGTGGATCATGGAGTTAGAGGAAGACCATTTCCTAGCAGGATTTCACCAGTAAGTGAAAAAGGAACAAGAAAAAGCATGGGATGACAGGAACATTAAGCTATGCACCTTCAAGACAAATGATTTGGTGTTGTTATATGATAGCAAGTTCATGAAGATTCCAGGAAAGTTTCAAATGCATTGGTTGGGGCCATATGTTATCAAGGAGATTACAAATGGTGGCGCAGTTCAGCTCACGAACCTGAATGGGGAACCTTTCCCTGGAAAAGTGAACGGAAGTAGGTTGAAGTTATATACAGGGGATCCTGCCCCTGCACAATGACTATATGGCAGCAAGACAGTCTCAGTAATCCAGGCAGCTGCAAGGGATTGTAGGACTATAACCTACGTACCCAACTCAGGAAAAAGCTTATTAGGCAGGTTACGCGACGGATAACAGGGGTACAACGGGTAAAGCTGCGCTATGTAAGATACACCATGGAGAATAATGTCACGTAGGTGGGTCCAAAGAAAATCGTTGAAGTTACTATTCATGATTTTATGGCTAAAAAGCGGTTAAGGGGAGCGGGTAGGTGTTGTTTATGGCGAAAACCTGTGAAGGTATGCTGCCAAAGCAACATTTATTATCAGAATTTGGGACGAATGGTCAGATTTGAATTCAACTCCCCCTATAATTACAGATGTTGATCCAACGGAGAACACTTTGCATTCTAAGACTTTTTTGTGCATTTTGTTGTCTGACGTGTATGAATCGGGCGTTCTAGGAATAATTTATGACGTGCCCCTCGTTTGCGAACTATTTTGCAGTAGCACGAGAGCTATTCATTGAGAATACTACTACTTCCAACCCTGCCGAAGCGATTAGTTCCAAAGCAGCTGTGTCTGACACACTAGGCCCCGAAGTGACTAGTATGGAAGCTATGCTTGTTGTGCCCATGACACCGAGGCCACCTAGGCCAAAACAAACTGTCACAAAAAAGAAGCAACCCGCCATGAAAGAAAAGCACTCAGCCACGAAGGACAAATAGAAGAAGTCAATGTCAGTGCGAATATCACTGAGGAAGAATCTCGAGGCACGAATGAAGGCGAAAAAGGACAACAACCAAAAAAAGTGTTGAATTTGGAAGAAGAGGAGTAACAAGGTATCGAAGAATTCGATGCCAAGGGAATTGAGCCTATTTATAGGCTTCCTGAGTACATCCCTTCGCGAAGGGGAAAACAAAAGTGACCTAGGATCCTAATTCTAGAAAATTTGGGGTATCCACTCCCTTGCTGCCTAAGTATGTCAAATTTGAAGGACCTAGGCTCATGCGCATCCCGATATTGAAAATGGAGGACTGGGACCTCACAGACCATGAAAAATTTCCACATCTAGCGACCCATAAGTACATGACGAAGATATATTATGATGAGACAGGGGTTACACAGTTAGAACCCATGAAGTGGGTCCACATCATTGAGTAGCCGGGGCTACTAAACATGCTCCTAGTATCACACTATCATCACTCACCTATCAATACAGTCTGAGTGCGTCAGCTCCTCGCATTGTTGCACGATGGGCTTTTGTGGCTTGGGCAACCCATTCCAATAACCAACATGTTAATCCATATGATAACAAAGTTTCCTACAAAGGAGCAGACCCTGCCAAGGATTTTACAGGGAAAAACAGGGAAAAGGAGCTCGCTAATAAGATGAAGAAAGAATATGGTCTTGTGAAAAAATCACGCAGATACTCTATCCTGTTAATTCAAGACCAGAAAGTCCAATTCGTTGCCCAGATCCTCACGACAAAGATCATGAGGAAGTGCCATGAAAACGAAGTTTCGGTGCTAGTAGTGTCACTTGTTGCACAGTGCGTGAAGGGCATGCACTATAATTGGTCCAAATATCTCTACAAGGAGTTCCTTGCAAACTACCAAGAAGTCCAAGAGGAATCAAGCCTTTTCATTATGCTTAGCTTATTTTGTCTATCGTATTAATTGCGTGGAGGTTGCTGGAGGATAACCAATTTCCTCCACACAAGGAATATTTTCCCGAGGCCACGAGGTTCACCTCGCTCTAGTCTACAAAGGATGTGGCACACATCAAGGAATCGAATATTTTCTGGGTCTTGATGGAGATTGACCTTTGGATGGTGGTTAATCATAGGCCAAGGTTGTCCCCAACTTTGTTTGAACAATTGACATCCTACGAGGAGTTCAAGGCTACTTTCAAAATGTATCAATCCATGCGTAGAAGGACCCAGAGGAAACTTGTCTTCTATTGCCTTATTTAGTGTCCGAGACAGATGTGTAGGAAGTTGTAGGGTATTGACCACCAGAGTGGCACAAAACTACAATTGTGGATGTGGGAACCAGCAAAGGACCAGAGAGCTCTGCTACATAGAAGAGGAAGGAAGTTGTTCAAAAATTTGTGCGCACCCTAGCTGAATAAAAGAGGAAGGAAGCTCCTCAGGAAACTGCGGAGAAGGCACATATGGAGAAAGAGTGCATTTCTAAAGAGCAAGCAAAGAAAGAATGACAGGATAGAGAGGAGAGTGGGAAGTTTGATTCACACTACACTGATGAGTAAGAACTATCAAAGCATGGAGGAGGTGGCGGTGACAAGCAGAGCATTCCTTTCATCCTGAAGAGGCACGGACAGGAACAGACATGCAGACAATGAAAGAAGCACAAGTCTTATAAGCAAACACATATTGATCCCATGGTACTAATAGAAGGCGATCTCGATGAGATCGGGGACAAGATACGGGACACAACAACGGAGGTGTTGCAACAATTTGAGCAGCAATATAGGCAGACACTGGGGAATATCCAAAAGGATCTGCATAAGCTATAGATCCAAGCAAACATGATTCAAGTGGGTGTCAGGTAGAAGAGCGAAGCACAAGCAAGCCTGACACAGGGAAGTAGCGCAGTGACAGAGATGGAACGGACTTTGGATCTCATAGTCATTACCCTACCAAAGGGGTCAATCTACGTTGAGTCGGATGAGGATCACGTTGTACTCAACACAGTGAAGGATAGGGGACTAAACCTTGTCGCGTTTCCACTCCAGACCCTTCATACGTTGGATCAAGGATTCTCAGATGAGTTGAAGATCAGAGAACAGCACACACTCACCATCGTCAGTGACTTCAAAGTCAACAATGAGCAGCTTTTCACAGAAAAAACTCAAGCGCTGAAGGAAAAGGAGGAATTACAGACATAATGCTAGAACCTGGTAATGATGATTGAGAAAGCTTGCAAGTCAGTGCCTAAGTTGAATATACGAGAGGATGCAGAGGCCTCAGCCAAAGTGTGGAAATTGGTTGCTACAGTATGTGATTCAAAGGAGGAAGTTGGTCAGGTGACTTTTGATTTTCAAATGCAAATAGCAAAGCTACAGTTGAAGTTGCAGTCGTCGAATCTACCAGAGGTCTAGGAGTATTGTGGAGCAGCAATAAATGAATGCATCATTATGCTAGACACTGCAACTAATGAATTTTCTTCGATTTTTGATGTCGCGATGGAGTTATGGACAAATCTGTAGTAGGACCTGACCTTGCAACAGCTAAACATGGATGTTTGAGAAATGAAATGCCAATATGATGAGGTCCGAGCAACTTCATGCACTCTGGCACCAGCGCAATGTCTTGCTAGGCTACAGGAGGGCAAGTAGCTGCTTACACAGGTGGAGGACTTGTGGAGAAAGGAGGCCTTGCTGAAGGCCAGATTGTAGCCATGGCTAGAGGAAGAATGTCAACTTACTCTGTCACTCTAGGAGAAGCTCAAAGGATCACAACAGACACAATCGACCATGCGTCTCATAATGGAGGGGCCAACAACTGAAAAATTGGTCGAAGAAGTACATCAAGCAATGGCACAGATCACTGCAGAAGTTACAGTATTGTAGGATGAGCTGGGAGATCTTTGCAGCAAGATTGCGGCGCCAACTAAGTGACTTAAGGGCAAGTCACGATCTTTGTGTTAGGGGCTTGTTGGGATAGGCTCCCTAGGGGTAGTTTTGGCATTAATTTAACCCAATTTTATAAAATCTATGTAAAAATAATGTAAGGTATCCGAGATATGTGGATGTGGAGCGCGCAAATAGATAGAAGTCAAAAGGGTTTTATCCCTTGTTTTTGGTCGGTTCTAAGATTCTCCCATGGTCTGTGCACCATGGTATTGTAAAGTAAATGCTATAAATAGTTGAGTCATAGTGAGTCTTAGATACAACTTTTGATAGTGAATTGGGTAGATTGAAGAGTTTTTGTTGTCTTGGGCAGTGCTAAGGCAGGAAGGCTCTGCTTCCTGTGCTTAGGTGAAGAAGGGAAGGCCCCTGCAGCTGAGTGCGTAGGAGACCTGGGTAGAGTCCGTAGCTGAGTGCACAAACTCCTACAGCTATGTGCGCAGGGTAGAATAGTTTGTAATTGGTGAACTGAAGATCAATAAAGACAACCTTTTGAAGAATTACTGAGTATTGCCATTGAATCTGTTTATGTTATATGTTGTTGATTAATGATATGTTTTATGAAATATTCAATGAATACTATGTGAATTCATTGAATTTGTCTTAGTAATATATGAAATTAATGGTTATCCACTTCCACGAAGTTAGAATTTATTTCTCTTATGTTTTCTGATGGATTAAGTGGATCTACTAGAACTATTATCTAGGGTTGATTGCTGATGCGCGAAAGTAGGTAATTCCATTGTTTAAGGCCCGCAAGGACTGATCACAGACCTTTGTGAAGGTCTGGAGGCAGATTTAACTTAGTTACAGTAAAGAGCCCTAGAAGTATATCGATCTCCGCAGAAGCATATCTAAGGTGCTCAAATACATCACACTAGTCTCTGGATGTAGAAACTTGGTTTTGCATCCCCCAATACTACTTCAGGTGAGACTCTAGCCTGTGCTACGCGGGTTGTTACCAAAAGGGCCAAGAGTGTAGGGTTTTGTTGGTTGGCGCAACTAACTTTGAACTTGGGTCAAGGCACCCTAAACCAACACTTTTTCTATGTCATTATGACCTTCAACAACAACATCTTTTCCAAAAATAAAATCCAAAGGAGATTTAGGAATGTATCCCAAGCATGCCTCAAATGGCAAAGTTTGAGTTGAAGAGTTCTTTGCTCAGTTGTAAGCATGTTGAATATAGTGAAAATGTTTAACCCACAACTTAGGATGCTTACTGCAATACCCACGAAGAAGATGCATCATTATTTTGTTCACGACTTTTGTTTGACCATTTGTTTGTGGATGAAAGGTTGTACTCTTTTTCAATTTGGTGTCCATGAATCCCCACAAGCTTGATGTAACACCCTCCAGGTTAAATGTGCATATAAACAACATAATAGGAACAAAAATACAATAAAAATATCAGCCATCAAAATCCATATATACATCAGTACATTTGCACATGAAAATCAAGGGAATGAATTTTTTTATTAGTAAATGCAATGAACCAACTAGTGATTGGACTACCATGTTCCACCCAACCATAGATTGGCTGAGCCAAGTCTCTCTTCAGCCAATCACCCCCATGCCATATTCCAAGCATGAACGTGGGACTCATAGAACACATCAAAAACACCAAACAATGTGGATGCGACCGGAGTTCTCTGCCTACACCGTGAGGAATTTGAGTGCCTCCTAGTCTCTCAGAATTTACCATGCATCCGTAGTTTGATCTAGGGATCACTAGGCCCTACTCTAATACATACTCTCCATGATTTACCATGCATTCCATCCCGGAATCACTAGGCCCAACAGAATGAAAATCCACCTCTTGGCTTTACCGTATATCTCGCCATTCACCGGAAAGGATTACTAGGCCCACTGAGCCACATAATATGGATTTACCGCAACCCATAGTCTAGTTCATGGCTTACTAGGCTAGTCGTTTCGTGCATCCTCAGCCTATTTCAAGGACCACTACCACCATTTGTTTGTCAATTCGGAGATCCACCCCACTCAGCTTCAAATCTAATCCGGCCATCCCACACAAAATGCATGAGAGAACCCATCTCATCAAAGCTATTAGGAAATGGCAAGGCTAGGCTGAAAATACTATCACACCTGGAAAAACCCATGCCATGGTAGAAAAGAAACACATGCAATCCCATGCATGCCAAATCTAGCAAGGAAAATACACTTGCAAGTTTGTACTTGCAATGAAGCATGTTGTAGTTCCTTGATCCTAATTTTCCCTACTTGATCTTTTCTTCCTCTTTCCTTTTTTGCCATTCTTTCTCCAATGCCAAAGTGCTCCAAGAAAACTCTGTCCAATAGTATGAGAGAGAGCGAATAATGAGAGAGCTCCAAAACCGAATCGATCATGTCTTGCCAACTAATCCTCAGAAACCTTTTTATTAATGAGGCCTCTATTTTCTTCATTTTCCATTATTTTCCTTCAATTTCCTCCTCACATGCAACCTATGATGTTTCACCTTCCTTTTCTCCTAATTTCCATTATTTTCATAAATAATTGTGCCAAAATACCTTTTTTCCTCTTTAATGCCTTAGTCATTGCCTTTGCCAATTTCCTTAGCCATAAACAACTAAATGAACACACACTAAGATTTATTTCCTGTTAGTGTCAGTATTTGAAGCGTTCCACCAACGATCAAACATGCTCTTACAAAGTGGTCTTAGGGTGTCAAAGTCAAATTTTGTCATTCCAGTGAGTCTTCAAGTAAAATTTGGTCACTAGGTATTATGTCTAGGATTTGTTTTCACTCCTTCCAAAGTTTTCTAAATGTCGGTCCATGTCATTATTCAACTGAGTGTACCATCATTCAAAGATTTTTCATCATCATTTCAGGTTCCAATGGGTCATTTTACGCCTTGTTCGTGCTTCAGTTGTGCTTAGGTAAGGCTCATTTCCCTCTCCTAGGGTTTTGAAGGTAATTTTTCTTGGATGGTCAAATCATTAACAAATCTTGTATCTTGATGCTCATACACCTTCCCCTATACTTAATATACCTTCTTAAGTACTTCCCATCACTGATATCCCTCAAATTCATCATTTTCCCACAAACCCTAGCTTATTGCTAAAATTGACAATTTTCTAGGCTAGGCTTGTGTTTTGCCCTTTTGGACACATTCCCCTCACTCAATATTTGAAATTTCACTTTCCCCTGCTTCCTAAAATCCCTCCCTATTTTCCAAAATTTTCTTAAGAATTTAGAAGCCCCTTATCCCCTTCATTTCCCTTCATTTCTAGAAATCCCATGTTCCACATATCAGGATGGGATTTATTCAAATGATGTTTATGAAAAATATAAGATGAAATTGAAAAAAGTGAGAGAGGTTTTTTTCCATCATTGACAAAAGAAGAAAAACCTCTTTCATTTTTTACAGAGGTTTCATGGTTTGGGAGAAATGTCTAAAACATCATTTACCTCAGGAAGGTTGCTGCACCTCTGGAGTGACCTTGGTAAAATAAACTTTTCTCATAGATTGAATGACCAAATTACTTGAATGATGAGTCAACTGATAAATAGACACAAATATATTTCCAATGAGATATCATGAGCTCAATTTGGAGTTGAGGAAGACCTTCAAAAGTTGAATGCAACAACACTATGCATTTTGGCAGCCTCGTTCTACACATGTTGACCAGTCTTGGGAGATTGGACTTTTGACAGGGCAAATGAACTCTAAATTGAAACGTTCAAGATGTTATGGAAATTATACTCAACAAGATTTCGAACGAGCCATCCCAAGCCCAATTTGGACACCAGGAAGGCCTCCAAAAGTGGTCTACAAAAAGGCATTGCACACTAGGCAGGGTTTTCCAGGGTAAAATTGCACAGGCACTGCACATCTAGGAGGTGTTATGCATCTGCCCAGCTAAACACAAAATCACCCAAATTGCTCCAGAGTCAGGTTTCGCCATGAGTCAGGTTTCGCCATGAGTTGGCTAGGTTGTTTGTGACTCATTTGCACAATAATGAAGTAATCCTTTCCGGAGTAACCTTCACAATATCACTAGATGTTATTTCATAGGGCCAACAGAGATAACTAAATGATGAGGCACATGGCCTATCGCTACAGGACATGGAACAAAATTTGCAACATGAGAATGAAGAGGATGAAAGCTAGGTTAAGCAGAGCCTTAGAGGGCAAGAAAGATCAAGATAGACTCATAATATTGGCTGAAGCCTCAATACCCTATCAAAGCAACTAATGGTGGTGTCCCATGCCAAATCTGGGCAAGTTTTGATGATTTTTTGTCTTTTCCAAATTTTGAAATTTTGAAAACAGGAAATTGGCCCAGATGCACAGCACCACCGGCGTTGCGCTTTTCCCTGGAGCACTTGTTGGAGGAAAGGCTTATATATTTGGATTTATCATGATGAGAGCATAAAACCCAGAAAATTTCAGAAATTTTGGAGCAAAACAAGGTCACCAAAAGGTCAAAAAATAACCAAAAAATGACCTCTCTACCTCTTTTTGGACACATAGAAGTAGCCTTGGGATATTTCACTTTTGAGGAGGAAAATGACCTCCAAATGAAAAAATTCAAGATGTTCCAGAAACTATACAAGAAAACCTTTCCAATGAGCTATCTTGGGCTCACTTTGTCCAAGGGAAAGGCCTCAAAAAGTGGTTGTGAAGTGGCACTGCACATCTGGCCAGTGGCGTTGTGCATTGAGCCAGTTTGCTAGAAAAGCCAATTTTCGCCTATTTTCACTCCAAGTTGACTTTCTCTCTCTTCATGGATGATTTTATGATTTTAATTAATTACTTGGTATGTAAATGTAATAGTGAAATATCTTAGATGGTAGAGTCATTAGTTTGAGGTGGTTTGGGGGTCAATGAATCCGTGTCCGTGCTTATAGAGGCAAGTCGTTCCACTGCCTATATTCTTGTTCCCTATTTGGAAATGGTTGTAACAACTCATTTTATCTTGGATTCGACCCCTGAAGGTCAAGATGAGTAGTTTAGATGTCTATATTATGTTTTTTCTTGGTCATTTGGTGACGTTGGACTCTTGTATGCTCTGAGCTACATTGTACACCTTTATTAGCAGTTTGGCAAGGAAATAAACCAGGATTTGTAGCAATTTTTATGGGATACTTGTGGTATGGTGTTTTTGAATAGTTTCTTCTTATGTTATCAGTTTTTCTCATGTTTTATGTGTGCCACAATCTAATCAATTGCTTCTAGCTAAATGATATCAAGATAGATAGGTAGAATTCATTGTTTACAGTGCTCTGCCTTGGGAATCCATTCAGTTTTCTATGTTTTCTACTATTTGAGAAGGATACATGATCTTTGTCTGCCCTCCTCAACTCCTCACCAGTCTTAGACCTATCATCTCACTCTATTTCAAGTGCCAAAACACCTACCTACCTCACCCCATAGAACACCCTGCATCCTGACTTAATCTCCCAGACCCAAAACTGTCTAGCTCCATTTGATCTAGAAAAAAAACAAAAAAAATCAATCAAAAACCCTAGAGCTACTATGCCTAGCCTAAAATCCATATCTGATCCAGTCATCTTCACTGAGATTCATAAAGGAGAGTGCCTTCTCCCGACCTAGTAGGGCTAGCTACCAGTTTAAGCATGGTTTGTGGTTACCCTAGAATTACTTCAATTCAACCTGAGGTTAATCTAGGCGCTAACATTTCCCACCATCAATCTTGGAATATGTGTCCCATCATCCGTGGTATTTATATATTTTTTCATGGAATTTTCACTAGGGCTGTTACAGAAACCTCCTCCTTGGGGGAACACCATCCTCGATGTTCAGTGACACCTATAACCAACATGACTACTAAAACAAAACATACTTCCCACGGAGCTTTATAACAGAACTTGTTACAATATTTACAATGAATGGCCCGCTCAAAAGAAAAGCATTATGACAGCATGACCAGATAAAAACCGTACCGCATATTGGAGCTTTATATCACATCTCATTACGGTATTTACAATGATATACACATATACACATTTGCTTAACCAACAAATAAATTAATATGATGTTTGCATCCACAATAAGGGAATCCAAAGGTTCACACCTCCACCATTAAATTAATACCAAGATCCAGCTCCTTCCCAGGAAGTCCATAATCCACTGTAAATTCAAATCTGCATCCAATGTCTAGTGCAATAATCTAGCACCACTTGTCGTCTCAATGAACATTTACTGTCTCATTATTCCATGGCACACTCCCAATGTGCATCTCATTCCATCTGGAAATGCTAATGACCAAAACAAATCCATCTGTGACCTTCCCTTCTCTACTACATAGTCCCTCAGGAATCCGGTCACCCCTTCCATGTAGTCACTCACCTTCCAAGTTCTACTGGAACCCCCATCCTGGACATTCCATCCCTTGGCAAGGCTTCCTCGCATCGAAAAATACAAAAACAAAGACATATACCTACCTCAACATATGATATCAGTCATAGCATGCTCATGGAAATCAATGGACACTATTGGGTACCAATGTCCCACAATGGCCCTACTCCTGAATACTTTACCAACACATTGCTGCATGTTTCAATTCCTTTGTTGTTGATGCTAATTATTGCAGTTGATTTCAACCACCCAACTGGGCATGTTCATGCTTCTTGTACCAAGAACATAACTTCCATTATATTTAAAATAAATTGAAATAAATTCACATTATACCTCATTGTTAGCTCATCAATAAGGTACATTTTCAATCTTGTTCGCTTCGTGTCACAACAAGTCAAAATAGCATATTTGACCAAAACATGTATAAAAATATCACATCAGGTTAGCTCAAAACATAACCATCAAAATCATAAATCACATGTAACCATCATAACCAAAATCATAGATCACATGTAATCATTATAAACTAGAATCCTATATCATATATAATCATCATATACCATAATCATCAATCACATGCATAATAAAACTAAAATAATATACTGATACTTATCCTTTAATCGATCCTTACTTCTGCCTTTGTCTTTATTTCGTACGCACTTCAAATCGGTTGCTACACCCGACATGCACCTAGTGCCTTCTCCTCAACCATGTGCATAGACACATAGTGTGCATCACATACATACAACCACATGACATACCACACCATGCAATACATGCATCTACACCTGACATACAACACATACACCTACACCTAGTACATACAATACAATGCATCCATCTATACCCGATGTGAAGTACCACCCAATACATGTACCTACACAAAGTACCACAGAACAAGTACACATGCCACAATACCATGACTACATGATGCACATACATAAGACCACATTCCCTCAATAAAACATGTATGACATGGACACAATACCACATGTGCACCAATAGAATACGTACAACATGTACACAATACCACTTGTAGATGACACCGCCTGCACAACGTGTGAACAAAATCACATGTACGCGGCGCCACCTGCACAACGCCACATGTACACTACACCATTGTACAATGTGTACACAAAAGCACATGCACACAGTACCACACGAACGATGTGTACGCAAAACCATATTTACATAGCATCACATGCACGACATGTACACAACATTGCATGCTCACAGCACCCTTTGTACAACATGTACACGGAACCACATGTTCACAGCACCACTTGTACAATCACACTCACAACACCATATGTACAACATGCATGCAACACCACGTGTACATAGCACTGCATATCCAACATGTGCATAGCATCATCCATACACAACAATGCATATCCAACATGCACAGAGCACCATATGCACACACGTTGCATATACATCATGAAGATAGTACAATATGTATACAACACCCCATATGTAATATTCACACAATCCTATTAGTACCATCATGTACATAACATTTCATAAGTAACATGTACACATGTTGTGTATACACAACACCACAAGTGCACACATCGTAGATGCAACATGTACAACATATACAATGTATGCACAACAATAGTACCACACATCTAAAACCACACTGTCCTTACCAAGAAACCTTGTTTCATGTATCTCATCCATGATTATCCTAGCATGTTGAAAACCACACTGCTTTCACTTTGTTGATGTATCGCTTGGTATAACATAGACATAACATAATCACATAATATCAACTCATAACCACATGATACTGACCTCATATATTTGTCATGATTGCTCTTCCCACTTGATTCCTCATGAACCAGGAACCTCTTCATGCCATTCAGTTGTGTAAGCAATTATTCCTTCACAAGAATGATCCTTGACAACCCCTATCAGACAATGATATAGATACATACATACATACATATATAATAAATAGCATAAAACAATCATCACCTTCTCAGACAATGACATACATACATTCACGTATACATATATAAACATCAACATAATCATGGTCATAACATAATTACTAGATCACATAAGGTCTAGGTTAAGAGAAATTCCTTTATTCATGAAACACATGCGCAAAACTGAGAACAATGGTTCCTAACATAGCCAAGGCATATGGTGCCTCAAATCCATTTACATTACCTTTTCTTGTTACCTTTCTCATGACTATATTGCCACCATCCATTTACCATAAGGGACCCAGCCAGTCCAACTGACTGTCATAGTCTTACCTTCCACTATGCTTAATCATGCACCAATCTTCATCTGAATCTTACATTACCTTTCAAGTACCACACATCTCTCCCCAAGCTCCATCAACTTTCCTCTTTCCCAACCAATTCCCAAGACTCAAAACAATAAAAGAGAAGACAAGAAACAACCAAGAAGAAGACCATGAAAACCTATAACGATATGACACTACAACAAAGTGGAAATTCCTTGCACCAGACAAACAAAAATGAAAATCAAGCTCAAAATATCAAAAGCACAAGACTTACACCATGACTCAATCCCCATGGTTCCCAAGGAAATCTCAACCTAAGCCATCTTCAATATTTCATGGCAACCTATCTTTCCATGTAACTCCCTGCATCATGCTTCCATAAACACATAATTGTCAATCTATAAATAAGCATAACAATACATCGGTTACCTCATCTTGTTGTGCTAAGCACGTTGCTTGCAATTGAACACATCCACGCAATCTCTCAAGGGACTCCAATCCTTTAACAAATCCTCCTGTAACTAAAGACTAGCTAATATACTTTTCAAGTACATGTTGATGAATATAGCATGTATCCACATAATGTCAGACTAGATTAAGGTTAAGAAGACTTCCTATGTGCAAAGCACTCATTTGTTCGAAATTATAGTTTCCAAACATAGCCAAAGGAATTCTTGCCCAATTCCTTTCTTTTACCTTTCTACCTTGTTGGAATCGAGGCTTACTATATGTTGCCACACCACCAAATTGTTAGTTATATAGACACATCAACTATTACGTTTTCATACTAATACTAAGCATGTTACCCTACAACTGCTCACACGTGTCAACCACATGTTCCAAATATCAAGACAATCATATCTATTAATTTGAAATCAACCATTACCAAGACTAACAATCATTTCATAATCCATAGTCAACTCATAGCCATTAATCATAATACTACAACTATCAACTACATTCAAGTACATATCAATTGTCTCAACACATACATGTTAGTACAATCATCTTAAAACAAAATCATTTGAACACGTACTCATATTAAGCAATTCATTAATCATTCACCCACTTGCAAACATACCATGTTAAATAAATCAATTAGACGACATAATCAACTATGAAACACCAAGTATGATAGATAAGCAAAATCATACCTTAGTGTACCTCAGGGGAGGCTATCTTGTCTGGATAATCAATCTAGTTAGCGAGATATAAATTTACAACATGTCAACATAAATCATGATATCCATAACAGAAATTAACTAACATGTTCATATTACAAGCTCATAAGCATCTATCATTCATGCATAATAATCACATATGCATGATGAGTATAAATTAGTACGACACCACATCACAAATATGACATCTCATACCTAAGTGTCGCAACCATAACCATCTACATAGGTCAAACCAGGTTAACACAATACATATAACATCAATATCTTCAATGCAATGAACATAACCATCACACATATGACCAATCCAAATTATAACATCAATATATCAATGAAATGACCCTAATCATGAAGTTAATAGCACATAACAACAATAAGCTATATATCATACTCATTAACAACATACAACATAATCATCAAGTTATCTAATATAAAACAACAATAACAATGCATACAACTATAGGTTACTATCATTATTGACTATCCGACACATGTGCATATAACCACACTAATCATCTAACCTCTATCATGAATGTAACCATAACATCAAATACATGTTCATAAACCTAATGTATATAACCCTAAGGCATATAATAATCCTTAACTTAGATACCTGCATGCCAAACATACAGTACCTATATGAAGGTTTTCTCTCATCCCAAATTCTAATGCTGCACCCTCATTATGATGATCTGCATCCCTTGCTCTATCTCAACTAGCTCATTAGCATCATAACAACCAATAGCATCATGATGACCTAAATTGCATACAATGACTTCACAAGGCATGTTTCCCTATTATACATGCATAATCATAACCACGACTATACATGCATAACAACAACCATTACTCCATTATACACATTGCCACATGCAAACAACAGTATGCATAAGCAATGACAAATCAACTACACCTACACATAAATGCATGTAGTCGAACATAAGTGATCAATTCTTGTAATCAACCTACAAGATTGATACATGTAATCAAAATATTCAAAAATGTAACCTAACATACAATGATGTAAGTAGGTATCATGAAATCAACTTGTAAGCGACATATAATTCATCAACATTCAGTCACATGTTCCAAAAATCAAGACATCACGTCTATTAATTTGAAATCAGAATTCACCAATACTAACAACCTATAAGAATACCCCCTTACTATCCATGGTCCACACTAAGGTAGAATGAGGAAGCTACTATAATGGTCCAATATCCAATATCCAATTATGGAAATGGGATCTACAAAGCTCTACTAAATTTAACCACACTTCATTGCACTTATTCCACTTGTAACATAATAACTAAAAACATGTCAATTTTCCATTTCCTTACATGCAACTTTTCAAATTCCTTGCATGCAACCTTTCAAATTCCTTACATGTAATTCTTCAAATTCTTTGCATGCAAATAGGCATAGATCATATACATCCATATTATCATACTACAATACTATCCCATCCAAAAAAAATAACATTTTCTTCAAACAATTACCATATTTTTACATTTTCTTCAAACAACTACTATTACATTTTCATGTAAGCATTTCTTCAAACACTTTACATGCAAACTAATATAGCAAACTACTTGCATACAAGTAAGCATATATAAAATAGAAAAATACTATTACACATCAATACTATCCCAAACCACAAACAACATACTCACTGGGGCATTTTATCAAACAGTTTGTATGAAATTAATCATTGAACCATTTAAGCATTTCATCAAACACTTTACATGCAAATTAATATAGAGAATGATTCAATGCATATATCCTAAACTGTAGTAGTACAAGTTATGGAAACTGAACCATATGATCAGTGGTAGTTTCCCTCACTATGGTTCAAGTTTCAACTTCTGAGATTTCATAAATGAAAAGTTACAACAAAAATACCAACACATTCATATTTGGTGCACAATTCTAGGAGTATCCAGAAATCTCAACTTCCACTAGTCATATATCCTAAAATATAGCGAATAAATGTCTAAATTTTTTATCATAATATCAGTGGGATTTCCCCTCATTGTATAAAATATTTCAGCTCCTGAAAGTTCCTAGAAGTAAATTATAACAAAAATGTCAGCATGACTTGTTTGAGGCCCGATTCTAGGAGCATTCAGAAGGCTTGACTCCCTCTACTCATATATCCTAAAATTTTGTGACCCAATATCCGACCTTTCTACCACATAATAAGTGGTATGTCCCCTCAATGTGGAAATTTTTTTATCTTATGAAAGCCTACAGAAGATGATTTATTGGAGAAATTCCAACATGAAATTTTTAAAGGTGCATTCACGAAGGTCATATTCCTCTGATCATAATTCCTGAAGAATTGTGAACCAATATTTGAAATTTTGACCAAATTATCAATGGGATTTACCATCAATATGGACAATTTTTCAACTTATAATATTCTACAGAAGAAAAGTTATAACAGATATGAAAGAAAGATCTAAAATTTAAACCTTTGTTCTTCATTTCACCTATGATAGAGCCTATCCAGTCCAGCATGGAAAATTTTAGGGGCTAATATTCGCAAGTGGGCTAATTTTCCATGCTTTTTCTGAAAAAAAGATTTGCTAATTTCAATTTTTCCTAAAAATGATTCGCCCAAATTTTATAGTACAAAACTATTCTACTTTTAAAATCACAAAAATTTTATATAGAGACTATATAAAATTATTATAAATTTGAATATTTTTACAAAATTATCATCAAACTAAGTTTTCTATACTTTAAGATAAATTTCCATCGTTAAAATTTTCCTTGCAGTCCAAGTGTTTGAACCATGCTCTGATACAACTCTGCAACCCCCTTCAGGGTAAATGTGCATATAAACAACATAATAGGAACAGAAATACAATAAACATATCAACCATCAAAACCCATATATATATCAGTACATTTGCACATGAAAATCAAGGGAACGAGTTTTTTTATTAATAAATGCAATGAACCAATCGGTGATGGGACTGCCACATTCCACCTGACCATAGATTGGTTAAGCCAAGTATCTCTTCAGCCAATCAACCCTATGCCATATTCCAATCATGAATGCGGGACTCATAGAACACATCAAAAAAACCAATCAATGTCAATGCCATCGTAGTTCTCTGCCTACACCGTGAGTAATTTGAGTGCCTCCTAGTCTCTTAAGCTTTATTGTGCATCCACAGTCTGATCCAAGGATCACTAGGCCCTACACCAATACATACTCTCTAGGCTTTACCGTTCATTCCATCCCGGAATCACTAGGCCCAACGGAGAGAAAATCCACCTCTTGGCTTTACCGTATATCTCGCCATTCACCAGCAAGGATTCTTAGGCCCATCGAGGCACACAATCTGGCCTTACCACAACCCACAGTCTAGTTCGAGGGTTACTAGGCCAGTGGCTTCATGCATCCTCAGTCTAGTTTAGGGACGACTACCACCATGTGTTTGTCAATTCAAAGATCCACCCCACTCAGCTTCGAATCCAATCTAGCCATCCCTCACAAAATGCATGAGAGAACCCATCTCATCAAAGCTATTAGGAAATGGCAAGGCTAGGTTGAAAATACTATCACACTTGGGAAAACCCATGCCATCATAGAAAATAAACACATGCAATCCCATGCATTCCAAATCTAGCAAGGAAAATACACATGCAAGTTGGTACCTGCAATGAAGCTTGTTGTAGCTTCTTGATCCTTCCTTTCCCTACTTGATCTTTTCTTCCTCTTGCCTTCTTTGCCTTTCTTGCTCCAATGCCAAAGTGCTCCAAGAAAACTCTAAGTTTCCAAGAGTATGAGAGAGAGAGAATAATGAGAGAGCTCCAAAACTGAACTGACCAAGTCTTGCCAACTGATCCTCGGAAGCCTTTTTATTAATGAGGCCTCTATTTTCTTCATTTTCGATTATTTTCCTTCAATTTCCTCCTCACATGCAACCTATGACCTTTCACCTTCCTTTTCTCCTAATTTCCATTATTTTCATAAATAATTGCGCCAAAATACCCTTTTTCCTATTTAATGCCTTAGCCATTGCCTCTGCTAATTTCATTAGCCATAAACAACCAAATGAACACACACTAGGATGCCTTTCCCACCATCCAGCTTGGAATATGTGTCCCATCATCTATGTTATTTATATATTTTTACATGGAATTTTCACCAGCGTTGTTACACTTGACCAAAAATTCCCAGCAAAGCGAGAATCTCAATCACTAACAATGGATGTGAACAATCCAAAATGCACCCAAACATTCTGAAAGAATAACTAAGCAATTTGTTCAACTGTAAATTTCTTTTTACATGGCATCAAAATACACATTTTGCTGAACGTATCCACAACTACATACAAATAATCATGACCTCTTTTTGACAATGGAAGACCTCTTACGAAATCCATAGAAACACTCTCCCACGGTCGTATAGGAACCAGAAGTGGTGTGTACAATCCTAACTTCCTAGCTAGGCTTACTGATTGACATAATGAACATCCTTTAATAAAACAAGACACAATTTCAATCATACCAGACCAATAGCAATACCTCTGTAGATGTTCCACTGTCTTACTCACATCGAAATGACCAGCAATAAGAGAAGTATGTGCCTCTCTTATGATGTTAATTCTTTCTCCTTGAGGAATACAAAGCTTTCCAAGATGGTACAGCAAGTTATCATGCAAATGATAATCCAATTCCTCTACTTGGTTACCTTGACTCAAGCTTTAATAAACATATTAAAATTCATTATCTAATGCATATTTCTCAATATAACTTTCATGTAAAACAGAATTATGCTTGAGTAAAGTAGCTACACCAACAATAGGCCTAGAAATCATATCAACAACTTTATTGTAGATGCCTTTCGTATACCTAATTACTAAGTGGAATTGTTGAAGAAAACCCATCCATCGGGAGTGCCTTGATTGTTGCATCATTGATTGTGATTGCATGTATTGCAATGGTTAATGATTAGTGTGAATGATTGTTTCCTTACCCATCAAGTGGTGTTTCCATTTTTCACACTTTGCACCAATTCATACAATTCATTGTCATATGTAGGATAGCTAATCACTGCACCATTAAAAATTTCTGAATGAAAACAGATAGGCTTACCATGTTGCATGAGGATTGCACCCATAGCATAGTCACTAACATCAATCTAAATCTCAAACAACTGTCTCAAGTTTGGAAGTGCAAGTACTGGAGTTGTATTGATATTTTCCTTCAATGCATCAAAGGACTTTTGTTGTTTTCCTCCCCACTGAAAATCCTTTTTCACACTTGTCAATGCATGCAAAGAAGCTGCTATAAGAGAGAAATTAGCCATTAATTTCCTCCAATATTGGGCTGCTCCCAAAAAACTTCTTACCTCTGTAACTGTCTTGGGCCTTGGTCAATTCACAATGATGTCAACCTTGGAGGGATCTATTTTCAGCTCACCCTCCTCCAACAATATGACCCAAGTAAACTAAAGAAGTTTTTCCAAACTCACACTTTGACATCTTAAGATACAACTGTTCTTTTTTCAAGACATCGAGTACTTTTCTTACATGCATGACATGTTCATCTCGAGATTTACTGAAAATTAAGATGTCATCTAAGTAGACTATGACAAACTCATCAAGAAATGGCCTTAATACATCATTCATCACTCGCGTGAATGTAGCGGGCACATTACATAAACCAAACAACATAACTAGCTATTCAAGCAAACCCTGTTTTGTTTTGAATATTTTCTTCCAAATATCTCCTTTAGCTATTCTAATTTGATGGTAGCCACTTCTTAAATCCAACTTAGTAAAATACTTTGCATCTTTCAATTGATCAAGTAAATCATCTATTTTGGGTAGTGGGTAATGGTTCTTTAGTGTAATTTTGTTCAATGCACGAAATTCCACACACATACGCCATGTTCCATCCTTCTTTGGCACCAAGACAATAGGTGAAACACATGACGAAGAAGATGGTCTGATGATCCCTTTATTCAACAACTCTTGAATTTGTTTCTTAATTTTTGGGCTTTCCATCACTCACATCTTGTACATGCCAATGTTAGGAAGAGGACAATCATACTGCAACTGTATCTCATGTTGGATTCCTCTTTTGGGAGGTAATCACTTTGATTCCTGAAACATCTCATCATGTTGGTTAACTACGTCAACCAATTCAGATTTCATATTTGAATCACAACCTTTAAAAGCTTCATTATCAACATCATTCCTAGGTTTGATCATTAGAAGCACAAAATTCTTGCTCGAATTCAATATGTAGGTTTTAACCCCGTACAGAAATTACCTGCATACGAATTCTAAATCACATGAAAAATAAAAATGCGAGATTATAACACATAAAACACATATACACAGATATTTCCCACTGGATCCCAAAACCGAGACTACCAGCTTGATTTTTCATTATATTCCTTTCAATGTTACAATACATATTTATACATGCCGAAGCATCCAATACCATGGACCGAAAACCATCACATCCAATACCATGGACCAAAAAACCATGGCATCCAATACCATGGACCAAAAACCATCGCGTCCAAAAAACATGTACGCAAATCATGCACAAAACCATAGGTGGGTCCGCCCAACCTAACATAGGGTCCAAAACCAAAATTTTCCGGGGCGCTGCCCCGGACCCCATAAAGTGGGGTTATGGGTACCCCTCAAATCCCCTATTAACTATGTGGAAAGAATATAACACAACCCAACACGAGGGAAGCTCATCCGGAATATCAGATGGATAGATGGTAATTGGTGTTTGGCCTTCTTCTTGAATTGTCCAGCTTATCTTATGTCTACTTGGAGCAACATTTCCACCCTATATATATATATATATATGTGTGTGTGTGTGTGTGTGTGTGTGTGTGAACAAATGTATTCATATATGTATGAAATATAGACATGTATATGCATATGTACATATAATTCATTTACATGTACAAATTTGTTTTAACATAATTTTTTTATTATATAATTTACCAATATGATGTTGACCACCTAGAGCATGTTGGCTACCCTAAGATTGATGACCAGTCGGAGAATGTCGTCACACGACAACATTGTGAGTGAAGCATCTATAAAAAATAGAAAATCAATTCAATATTTATGTGTACATACATATGATTCTACTTATTTATCATTTAAGTAAATGCACACACACACACACACACACACACACACACTACGATGTAAACGATGGACCTCCCTCGATTCATTTGATCTTCTTTTTGATCCATGTCCTCGACCTCCTGCTCTAGTATATGATGAGACTCTATTAATGTTCACCTCAAATAATCATGTGGCAAATTCACATTTATGATATGTATATCGATAGATATATAGATGCATGATATTTAAAAATTTACCTCATGCATTTACAATTCTTTTTAAAAATTCTATTTGAAAAGATCAAGAACTCAAAAAAAAAGATCAAGAATTCAAAAAAATTGTTGTAACCCTTGAAGTTACCTCATGCATTTCATTGATGTAACCCTTGAAATTACATCATGAATTTTAAGGTCTTAAAATTGTTATTTGAAAACAATGAAAGAATCAATTTCATTAAGTTCTAAAACATGTCAAGTTCATCAAGCTATGCTTACATAGTGGGGGCACACTTGGTATAGAATTGAAAAAAACACATGGTAATTAAAAATGATACATTGATAACTAAAAAATATACACATATCACAAATATCTTACAATGTCCATCAACAAATATTGATGCAGAACTTCTTAACACTAATTCATCTTTCACACACAAATCTTGAATTGAAATTTCCCCATATAATAGATCACTAGACATCCTATTAACATTTGCACAATGTCCTACACTAAATGATTGAAATTGACTGACAATATTTTTTTCTTCTCAATGCAGTTGTTTTAACCTCTCTTTTTTAACTCGGTACACTCCTTTCATTTGGTTGCACACAAGTTCAGAATTGGTGTAGACTACAATTCCATTGGATCCATATTCCCTAGCTTTTCCTCACCCTTCTATCAATGCAATATAATATGCTTCATTGTTTGTTGTTCTTCCATGTACATTCATTTTCCTTTGGAGGAATTTGTTCGTCATAATATTGCATAGCACATAAGTAATCACTGCTTTCCTTGGATTGGGATAACAAGAGACTTATATGCATAATGTCCATTATTCAACCATGTTTAATGGGTTTTTTGATCTCTGTAAAAAATCAATTAAATGAATTTAAGATATTTATACAGGTATTGTTAGGTTGTGAAAAGGATTATTGTTTAGACAAATTTGTCAAAAGGCTAGGTAGCAAGAAAGATTGGTTCTACTTGGTCGGATGGTTGGATAAGTGCAAGAAGAAAACAACTAGAGATCTCTAATTCAACTCAACTACAAATATCTAATTCATTCAACTTAGCTTCAACTCAACTGAAGGTTGACAATATTTACTTATTTATTTTTATTTTCATTCCACAGATGCAAATCTTTCTAATTCAACTTAGCTTCAAATCATCCAAGTTTGAAAGTATTTCTTAATTTATTTTTATTTTCATTCTTGGAAATTTGACACTTATTCATGCCTTATTATAAAATTAAAATGAAAAATGACAGACCAATTTTATTCTAGTTTATTCTAAAATGACGCCATGTTTATTTATATGGCCTAAATGGGTCTATTTATATATGCATCTTTCAAAATATAGTTAATAAATAGGAAAAAGAAATAAAATGAAATATATAAACCTAGTTTTATTCTAGTAAATTTAATATCTATGTTACCTTCTTAAAATTAAAATGCTAACATTAAAATTAAAACACCAAAAATAACTGACAAAACAATGCGAACACTCTAATTAGCTTTAATCTCATGCACCCAACAAAATAGAAATGAAAAAGATGTATCTCAAAAAGAAACTACTACTTGAAAAGAGAAAGTACAAGAACCTTCAATTTAGTGTATTTTGTCTAACCTTAGGAAGCTAATAAGGCCCATGTTCCAAGCAAATATGAAAGCTTGAAGTGAATTACGCATAATGAAAAAGGAAACATAAATGAACACATAAAAACAAAATCAAAGAAAGTATGTTACCAAGAAGCATCAAGGTTGTTCTACGAGATAAATTAAGGTAGAACAAGTCAACCTAATAACATTAAAATTAAAACACTAAAAATAGATGACAAAGCAATGCCAACACTCTAATTAGAAACCCAATAACATTAAAATTAAAACATCAAAAATAGATGACAAAGCAATTTCAACACTCTAATTAGCTTCAATCTTATGCACCCAACAAAATAGAAACGAAAAAGATGTATCTCAAAAAGAAACTACTACTTGAAAAGTGCAAGTACAAGAACCTTCAATTACGTGTAATTTGCCTCATCTTAGAAGCTAACAAGACTCGTGTTTCAAGCAAATAGGGAAGCTTGAAGTGAATTACACATAATGAAAAATGAAACATAAATGAAAATATAACAACAAAAGCAAGGAAAGTATGTTACCAAGAAGCATCAAGGTTGTTCTACGAGATAAATCAACGTAGAACAAGTCAACCCAGTAACATTAAAATTAAAACACCAAAAATAGATGACAAAGAAATTCAAACACTCTAATTAGCTTCAATCTCATGCACCTAACAAAATAGAAATAAAAAATATGCATCTAAAAAAAAAACTACTACTTGAAAAGAGAAAGTACAAGAACATTCAATTAAATGTATCATGCCTTACCTTAGAGGCTAATAAGACCCATGTTCCAAGAAAATAGGGGAGCAAAGTGAATTAAACATAATGAAAAATGAAACATAAATGAACATATAATGATATAGGCAAGGAAATTATGTTACCAAGAAGCATTAAAATTGAACTCTACATCATAAATCAAGGTAGAAAAATTCAACCCAATAACATTAAAATTAAAACACCAAAAATAGATGACAAACCAACGGAAACACTTTAATTATCAACCTAATAACATTAAAATTAAAACACCAAAAATAGACGACAAAGCAATGCCAACACTCTAATTAGCAACCCAATAACATTAAAATTAAAACACCAAAAATAAATGACAAAGAAATGTCAACGCTCTAATTAGCTTCAATCTCATGCACTCAACAAAATGGAAATGATAAATATGCATCTCAAAAAGAAACTACTACTTGAAAAGAGAAAGTACAATAACCTTCAATTAAGCATATGTTGCGTCATCTTAGAAAGCTAATAAGACCCATGTTCCAAGCAAATAGGGAAGCTTGAAATGAATTACACATAATGAAAAAAGAAACATAAATGAATATATAACAACATAACAAATGAAAGTATGTTACCAAGAAACATCAAGGTTGTTCTACGAGATGAATCAAGGTAAAACAAGAATAACATTAAAATTAAAACACCAAAAATGGATGACAAAGCAATGTTAGCACTCTAATTATCAACCTAATAATATTGAAATTAAAACATAAAAAATAGATGAGAAAGCAATGCCAACAGTCTAATTAGCTTCAATCTCATGCACCCAAAAAAATAGAAACTTAAAATATGTATCTAAAAAAGAAACTATTACTTGAAAAGAGCAAATACAAGAACCTTAAATTAAGTGTATTCTATCACATCTTAGGAAGCTAATAAGACACATGTTCCAAGCAAATAGGGAAGCAATGTGAATTGCACATAATGAAAAAGGAAACAAAAATGAACATATAACAACAGAATCATGGAAAATATGTTACCAAGAAGCATTAAGTTTGTTCAATGGCCATGATATCAACTTTTTTTCATTGACATCCTCTTCGATCAAATTTTTCATGTTGTCAATTAAAATTTTATGTGATGAGAAGATGGATATATGAGACTAGCATTAGTGATAGGTGCATCATTTCTAGTTCATTAGCACTACATCATATGCCCATATTCTCAACATAGAACTTTTTGATCAAGTAGGGGCTCCTAATAATCATAAGGCTTCTCTTAGGAGATTTTTGGAGCATTTGGATTGGACCATAGTTCTATGAGATAAATCAAGGTAGAACAAGTCTACCCAATAACATTAAAATTAAAACGCCAAAAATAGATGAGAAAGAAATGTCAACACTCTAATTAGCAACCCAACAAAATTAAGATTAAAACACCAAAAATAGATAACAAAGTAATGTCAACACTCTAATTAGTTTCAAACTCATGCACCCAACAAAATAGAAATGAAAAAGATGTATGTAAAAACGAAACTACCACTTGAAAAGAGAAAGTACAAGAACATTCAATTAAGTGTATTATGCCTCATCCTAGAAAGCTAATAAGATCCGTGTTACAAGAAAATATGTAAGTTTGAAGTGAATTACACAATGAAAAGGAAACATAAATAAACATATAACAACAAAAGCAAGGAAGTATGTTACCAAGAAGCATAAAGGTTGTTCTACAAGATAAATCAATGTAGAACAAGTCAACCCAATAACATTAAAATTAAAACACTAAAAATAGATGACAAAGAAATGTTAACACTCTAATTAGCTTCAATATCATGCACCCAACAAAATAGAAATGAAAAAGATGTATTTTAGAAAGAAACTACTACTTGAAAAGAGAAAGTACAAGAACCTTCAATTAAGTGTATTATGCCTCATCATAAAAAGCTAATAAGACCCATGTTCCAAGGAAATAGGAAAGCTTGACGTGAATTACACATAATGAAAAGGAAACATAAATGAACATATAACAACAGAGGCAAGGCAAATATGTTACCAAGTAGCATAAAGATTTTTCTACAAGATAAATCGATGTAGAACAAGTCAACCCAATAACATTAAAATTAAAACACCAAAAATAGATGACAAAACAATGCCAACACTCTAATTAGTTTCAATCTCATGCACCCAACAATAGGTGCAGTAATTTTTTAATCACGATTTGGTAAAAAGTTAATTTAAATAGGGTTTAAATACTTGATTTAGATATGCAAGAAATTTATGAGTTTCAATTTCATTTTTCAATTTCAATTTCATTTAGTGAGATCAATTATGAGTTCGATTCTTGAGACTAATAACCAGGTACCACTTTTGGCCAGGTTCTCTTTTCCTTTGGCTCAACATAGCACTTTACAATGGTCTATGCAAGTCTTTACTAGGTTTATCTTCTACGGTTACCAACCAAAATTTGGGTGGTGCCTCAAACGAGGGCTAGAATAAGGGTTTAATGTTTTTCTTATTACGACTCCTTTTCCATAGCCGGATTTTTTCAGGGTGTATTAAGTTCTAGTCTAAATATGAAATATGAGTCCTCGACTCCGAGCTTTTCTTGGCTATTATGAAATCCGTTTTTGTTATGTAAAATCTTGTTTCAAGACAATGTATTTCATAATGTAAATTCTTGCTTCATGAACGACATTAAGCTTTCTCTTAGTACACTTATGGGTTTTGTGTTTGGATAATTTTTTAGACTCGAATTTATGACTCCTCTAAATACTTGATAATACTCTAAAAGATACGCATAATGACAAATGGTAGGGATTGCGATTCTAAACAATAAGAAAAAATTTGGGAGAAGTTGCAGCAACGTCCTTTCATGCAAATCTTATCTACTCTAATCCACTGTTGGAAAAAGGGAAGGAATAGAATTTGATTCATGTTCGAATTCAAATCACTTCCAGTTTTGTTTGGAAAATTTTAAATATGCAAGCAGTGTTTGCTTTTGTAATAACCTATTGAAAATGTTTCCAACATGGAAGATATATGCTTTTAAGGCTTGTCACATGTTCATATATTTTATTACTCAATGCAATTAACCAGTGATTCATATATTTTATTACTCAACTCAATTAACCAGTAATGTGATTTAAAGGATAAGATAACTAGTAATGGGATTTAAAGGTCGTGGAGGCGGCGTAGTGGTAAAGTCGGCCTTGTCATGACGGACCGGTCTTGTGTTCGATCCCGAGCAAGGTCGTAGCTCGTCGTGCGAGTAGTAACCGAACCGGGCCAAGCCCACTACCTTTAGGGTACATGGAATGTACACTGCTCCAGCGCACGATCTGGGCGACCTGCTGCTGCGTGCCTCGGCTCCTCCCGAGATCCGCCCCTTGCGGGCCTTCTGAGACCCTGCAGCTCGCCAGTCCTGCCCCCTCGTGCCTACTAGATCCAGATCTGAACGATCTCAGATCCTCTGTTGGCTGAAGTTCGACCTGTGCTGCGCTGCCCGTGTGGCGGCCGGCAGCAAGCCTGATGGAGGCTCAGGGTCCCAATTCGTCTTCCAGTCCTGATGAAGACGCTTTCAATCATCTCCTGGCAGGGCTTCCTCCGAAAAAGAGAATCGATGTCTCCAAATTCGTCAAGAAGATTGATGAAATTCCAGAGATCTCCTTACCTCCGGAGACTCCCATGCAAGTTGCCTTGTCATTGGCGGATCGAGGTCTTATTGGCCAATTCACAGGACTCTGGCCCTCTCCAAAAACCACTGAGCAATGGGTGAACAGGAACTGGGCGCCTCTGATCAGCCAAAGCGTCGCCTCTTATTTTCTAGTAAGAGGGTTTTTTCTTTTTGAATTTACCTCCAAAGAAGAAAAAGACCTGATCTTTCGAAATGGACCATACTTCATGGGCCCTCAGGGTCTCTACCTAAACAAGTGGACCCCGGATTTTGACCCAGCGGTTGATGTCCCCAAGGCTGTCCCAGTATGGGTGCGGCTGCCAAATCTGCCGGTCCACTGCTGGAACTGGGATTCTATGAAGCATATCGGTAACTCCCTAGGGAAATTTATAGACCGGGCAAGCAACAAGGATCAGTACGATTGTGCCAGGATATGTGTGGAGGTAGATCTAGAGGAAGGTCTACCAAAAGCAGTCAAACTCAGAGTCGGTAGCTGGTCCCATGTGCAGATCTTGGATTATGAACAGTTGCCATTCAAATGCAGGAAATGCCACGTGTACGGACACTTCGCGAGAAATTTCCCGACTAATCCAGAGCCAGAGAAAGGACAAGAAGAGGGATGGAATCAAGTAAAAAGAGCCAGAGCCAACCATAGGGGACAGAAACAGGGTGGACCATCAGGCAAAGGAACCTTTCAGGGTAATGTCCAAAAGCCTCCTGCCAAAAAGGCGCAAGAAAACAAATTCATTCTCTTAAGCCAATCGACAGACGGCACTCCAGAGGTAGAGATCCAAAAGCCAGAATCCCCAAGGAAAAGCTCAACCCCAGGCTCCCCCAGAGAAGTGGAAAATCTCAAAGGCTCAGCCCAAGAAGACGAGAAAGAAGAACCATCGGCCTCCCTCAAAAGACCAAGCCCTAAAGGCATTTTCACGGAAGAAGAAAAAGAAGATCAGCAAACGGAGGAATCAGAAGAGGAAGGAGAAATAGGAGATTCTCACTCCCCGGTAAGAAGATCAACAAGAGGCCGGAAAACAGATAGAGAAAAAAGGGAACAGGAAACTTACAAAGAAAAACTCCAGGGAAGCCAGCCAACCTTGGAAAAAATGCTAGCTTCAAAGCCAAAGGTATTGAAAAACCTGCCCCATGGCTCCAAGGGAGCTCATCCGAAATATAAATAATGAAGGTTATCTCCTGGAACTGCAGAGGGATGGGGAGTAAAATGAAAGAAGAAGCCATCAGAAGTCTAATTAGAACAGAAACCCCAGATCTACTTCTTGTCTAGGAGACTAAACTGGAAGACACAGTCTTCCTCCAAACAAGCAAGAAAGTTTGGAATAAAAGCGAAGCAAGAGCAATCTCAGCCCGAGGCGCCTCAGGAGGAATAGGCACTCTCTGGAACCCCAATAAGTTTTCAGTCCTATTAGAGACCAGGGAAACCCATTGGTTGATGCTAAAAATGCAGAACCTGGACACCAAGCTAACGTTCTGCCTCTTCAACGTCTATTCTCCTGTCAACGCTGGGGAAAAAAAGTATGCTGGGACTCTCTACGACAGCAAGCAGATCAGACAGACTTGGAGAATATTATAGTTGCTGGAGATTTCAATCTCACCCTTCACCCATCAGAGAAAAGGGGAGGCAGCATAGTCAGAGATCTGGCTAGAGAATGGGTCGAGGACATAGTGCAAGACTGGGACATGCTGGACATTAAACCTTCCTCAGGTAAGTACTCTTGGTCTAACAAAAGATTGGGCCCTGGCCACATTGCCGCCAAGCTAGATAGATTTATAATTCAAAGCTCCTTCCTGCTGCTAGGGTTAGAGCCTAAAATGAATATCCTTGCCAATAGCACCTCCGATCATAAGCCCATTATGTTAGAATTGTCAGCTCATCATGTGATGGGCCCTATCCCATTTAGGTTCAGTCCTCTTTGGACAAAGGAGAATGATTTCATGCAAATAGTCAAAGAATGCTGGAACCATCCGGTGAACGGATCGCCATTCTACATTTGGGAGGAAAAACTCAGAAGAACAAAAAGAGTCCTAAAAAGATGGGCCAAAACGCTTCCCAGCCCATCTACATCAAGGAAATCTATCAAAGCAGCTCTTATTGCTCATCAATCTGGTATGGAAAACGCAGTACTTACAAAGGACTCAGCAGAAAAAGAAACCCAGCTGCAACAACAATATCACAAGGCCTGCTTATCTGAAGAAGAGTATTGGAGATTGAAATCTCGGAATCTCTGGCTCAAAGCAGGGGATAGGAACACTGCCTATTTTCATAAGCAAGCCCAGGCAAGGAAATATTTTAACACTATCTCAGAAATAAAAGAGGAGGGAGACATTCACAAGGACTTCGAGCATATAAAGAGAGCTGCGTTTACTCACTTTCAGATCCTATACAGCGAAGACAAGGACCCAAGTCATTCTCCGGAGATTCTAAATTACATTCCCTTTGTAATCACCCAGCGAATCAATGAATTGTTGGAGACCAAAGTCTCAAAAGAGGAGGTGAAAAAGGCGCTCTTCGACATGGATCCAGACAAGGCCCCAAGACCGGACGGTTTCTCAGCTAGATTCCTCCAAGCGTGCTGGCCTATTATTGAAAAAGATCTCCTCAAAATGGTCCAAAAATCCCAAAACCCTCAGAAAATCGGAGGCAGTACAAACTCAGCTTTTTTAGCACTCATACCCAAAGAAAAAGGGGCAAACAACTTCAATAGATTCCGGCCAATCTCTCTATGCAATACAGGGTACAAGCTGATTACCAAAGTAATAGCAAACAGATTGAAGTTTATCCTTCCTAAAATAATCCCACAGAATCAAGGAGGCTTCATCTATGGGAGGCAGATCGTAGACAATTTCCTTCTGGTCCAGGAAGCAATTCACTCGAGCCAAATCCGTAAAGAACAAGGTATGGTGATCAAACTTGATCTAGCAAATGCTTTTGACCGAGTCAATCATAGTTTTCTTTTGAATGTCATGTGCAAGCTAGGTTTTGGTACAAATTTCATTAATTGGATAAGGGCTTGCATTTCGGAGCCATGGATAGCTCCCCTCGTTAACGGAAGAGCCACTGACTTCTTTAAGGCCACGAGAGGACTCAGGCAGGGGTGCCCTCTATCCCCCCTGCTCTTTGTCATCCAGACCTCAGCCCTCAGCTTCCTTCTTGATCAAAAGCTGCAGGATCAAGAGATCAATGGACTGCGCATAGCCAGAGGAATCAAAAACATCAATCATGCTTTATTTGCAGACGACACTTTGTTGCTTGGCCCTGCCTCTGTTCCTTCTGCTACAAAGTTTAAAGAGGTGCTGGACGAATTTAGTGAAGCTTCAGGCAGTGTGGTCAACAAAAGCAAAAGTCACATTTACAGTTGGAACACATCGCCTAGGCTCCTATCTGCCATATCAAGATGTTTGGGGTTCGAAGCTTCCTCCACCTGGTCAACCTTCAAATATCTGGGACTTCCAATATCTCAAAAGAGACCTACCAGCAAAGACTGGCTTCCACAGTTAGAAAAGTTCAAGGCAAAGATCCAAGCCTGGGGCTTCTCCTGGCTGAATGTTGCAGGCAAAACAGTTCTAATTAAATCAGTTCTTAACAGCTTGCCACTATTCCAGTTCGCAAGTCTTCTCGCTCCGGCATCTATCTTAAACAGAATGGAGGAATACATAAGGAGATTTTTTTGGAAAGGAGGGAATCAAAATGAAAAGAAAATTCCCCTTGTCAGCTGGGACACCATATCCAAGCCACTAATGGAAGGTGGCCTAAACTTTAAGAATCTTCGGCATCAAAATGTAGCAATGGCTGCAAAAATAGTGTGGAGGATCATCGCCCCAAAGCCTGGCTGGGCTCAAAAAGTGATCTGGAAAAAATACTTTAAAGGACCAAGACTCAGATGTCTAAAAAACGTGACCCGCCTGGCTAACTCGACTTTTCTCAAAATTTATGACAAGGCCACATCTCTAATCATAGACCACTCCTTCTGGATCCCAGGCAACGGTAAAAAAATTAAAATCTGGTCTGACAGAGTTATGAATAAAGAGCCAATTGAAGCCCGAACCTCCATCAACTCGCTGCGATGCTGGATGGACAGTGAAAGATTGATATCGCTCTGGGATATTTCTTGCTGGAGTAATCAGACTTGGGCAGGCTGGAAACATTTAAATGTTCCGGACAATCTGAAGGTCGAATGGAGCACGCTGTTAGACGCCCTCCAAGGTTTGGCTCCCACGCACTTGAAGAAAAGGGACGAGATGGGCTGGGGATCAAACATCAAAGGCTATGCAGTTGCCCAGGGGTACGCCAAACTGATAGAGAAGCCCCACGTCCCTCAGAACCCAGCCCCGTGGCAAAGCGTTTGGCGTCAACCCTCATGGCCCAAGGTCGACTTCTTTGCCTGGGCATTCTGTCACGGGAGAATATTAACGTATGACAATTTGCAGAAAAAAGGCTTCCACGGTCCTTCCATGTGCCCTCTGTGTAATGACAACGTTGAGACTGTAAATCACTTGCTACTCGAATGTAATTTCTCCAGGCAAATTTGGTCCCAATTCACCCACGAGTTAGACTCAAATTTCGCTGTCCCTGACTCCTCTTACGCTCTTTTCGCAGATTGGACAAACAGATTCCCAGGTCCTCCCCCCAAAAATCTGATTATCAAAGCAACTTGGGCGGTCCTTCCAAAAATCATCTGTTGGCAGCTATGGATAGAGCGAAACAAAAGGATCTTTAGAGACACCAAGCAGAACCACAAAGCCCTGGAAGCCAAGATAAAAAGTCATATAAAGGAATGCCTAATGGATATAAAAGATGATAGCAATCTCAGACAGCAGGACATAGCTTGGGGATCACAGCTTGATCTTCCATTTCAGCCAGCAGACAAAAAAGCTCCCATCCTCAAAGAATGGCAAATAAGAAAAACTGAGAATGACTTTCAAGATTGGCTAAAAGCGCAAGCAAGACACTCCCTCTTCTTTAACGGAGCTGCTAAGGGCAATCCGGGCAAAGCAGGTGCAGGAGGTGTTGTCCTAAACCAATCCGGGGAAAAAATTCACTCCTACGCCTGGGGACTAGATCACACCACCAGTATCTAGGCTGAAGCCTTGGCCCTATTCCAAGGTCTCAAGATCCTCAAAGACCTGGACATAAAAGAAGCAATCGTCATAGGTGACTCACAAGTCATTATAAATGCAATGAGCTCCAACACCCCTGTTCAGGATCTCAACCTTGCAAGGCTAACTAGCAGGATCAAAGATATTGAAAAAAGCTTTCAGGATCTGAAGTACTATCACGTGCTAAGAATCCACAATAAAAAGGCAGACATAGAAGCCAATAAAGCTGTCCACCTTTCTGCTGGGACCAAAAAGAAAGAGGATGAAGAATCATGGGAGCCCATTCCGTAATTAATCAGCTGTCATGTTTTACTGCCTGCTCCTAAGCCAATTTGTTTGTATTTTCAAGTGGGGAGAAATTGTTGAAATCATCTCAGTAGGGGTCTATCTTAGGAAGGAAACTGTAAGCTGTAGCTACATTTTCAGCAAAGAAATGCAGCAGGACAAAGAAGCTCAAAGTGTAATCAGAATTTGGCATTTTGCCCAAGATTAATATAAAGCACCATAACCGTTCCTGTTAAAAAAAAAATAATGGTTACTTATTAATATTGAAAATATAAGTTATTATACTAGCATAATAAACTATATACTATAATATTCTAGCACACAATAGTTCTCTTGGATTGACCTCTGGTTTGTTAAAATGATATTAATCTAAAATATTTTTATGATTTTTTAATATATAATATTGTTATTCTCAACTTGATGTTTCCTATAAATTTGGGTGAAACTTCTAATCATCATAGGCACTCCCTATTTCCATAAATAAAATATAGAGAGAATAATTTCATATTCCATTGATAAATGTTGGATAGTTTCTTATTACATTGATAAGTGTTTTTTACATCCTAATATGAGGGAGATGTCTACTTGCTTCAATGCTTAACATATTTAACATTAAGTTGGAAAATAGTATAAAAATATATATTAATAACGAAAAAAACATTGTTTTAATTTTGACACTAAATAAAAGTTAAAATGTTTTAATAAATGTTTAACCTAGTATAGGGAAGATATCATCATGTTCCTAACTTTATATTACACTATTGAAAAAAATAAGTACAAAGAATGAAGAAAAAAAACTAGTATGCTAAATTACAAGTTGGTTGCATTACATACACATATAAAGAATATAATTATCCATTATAAAACTCAAAGTTGGGAGCAAACAAATTTAGAGGAAAAGATGAGACGTGGAAACTTTAGAAATTATGAAAGGGAGACTAATGTTGATATAATTAGAAGGATGTAGATGTCATGATTTCAAAGAAGTGATTACACATTGAGTTTTTTAGACTATATGTGTGACTGAAATGGCAATGAGGTAAGACTATAGATCTTATTACCAGTCAAGAAATAAGAGTTAAAGTGAAAAAAATATAGTTGGAAATAAGTTTACTCTATGTGTGTATAAAAGGTTAGTACTATTACAATGTAGTAAGTTACTTGCAATGGTTATTTGCACTTGGGAAATCATGAGACTAATTATCATCACCTTAATCAAACAACACATTTTACCATAGAGGGATTTTTTTACAACAACAAAAAATTATGAGTAGAGCCGCATTGCATTGCATATGCTCCTAAAAGCCTTCTTCTAAATTGTTAATGCACTACAAAATAGAAAAGCAATCTCTCTTTCATTGTCTCTTCATTCCCAACTCTATTAGTTGGAAGGGTAGAGCAAGAATAATGCAGAATTCTATCTCTATTAGGAAATTCAACAGAGTCCAACATTTGAGTATTCAAGACACTTCAAAGGGATAATTATCATTTTATTCCCCCTCTTGATAGACAAGTTGAGTGTTTTAGAAAACAAACTAACAATACCACATCAAATAGTTAAAGAATCTCTATCTTAACAAGTAACAATATACTTGAAAAAAGCTATATCTTATGGGGTAGTAAGACTACATCTTAGTAGTTTAACCAATAGTTAATGAATCTCTATCTTAACAAGTAACAATATACTTGAAAGAAACTATATCTTATGGGGTAGTAAGACTATATCTTAGTAGTTTAAGCAATGTAAGATGAACATGGTAAATCCATATCTTACCTAATTGATTGATGCATATCTTACTACATTGATTGATTGATGTGGGGGTAATCCAACAAAGTCATGTTTCTACTAGGTCATCCACGTTAATTAAACTAATAAAAAAATTAAAAGTCTTCAAAAACCTACCCAACCATAAGAACCAAAGGATGATGGGTTACTAATTGTTGCTTCACCATTTTAATCACTAGATCATGTCCCAAATTGACATATAACTCCCAAACATTCCCTTGGATTTCTCATTGAATAAAAAAAACATGGTTATAAGCCATGAAAAGTATTTTGCGTATAAGAGTTGAAATGATGAAAAATTGGGTGAACAAGCTACTTACAAGAATACAAATACACTAATTAGACGTGTATTTTGAAATTAAGCAATACTCTAATTAGATGTGAAACTATAAGGAAGAGATCTCATCCACGTGATTTAAAATGTGTCTACATCATTTCTTTTATTGAAAATGAAAGTTAATAAAAAATCAATCATTTATATGTCGAAGAATTTTGTTTTTGTTGATAAAAATATGTCATTTTAGATGATATAATTGTTAAAGGTATGTCATTGTAATGCAAAGTAAATAGTGAAATTCATAAATATTAAAAGTTAAGTATTTAATTCTTTACCACTTTTAATATATATGTATATGAAATTAAACCATACACCAATTAGATGTGAAAATGCAAGGAAAACATCCATCCATGTGATTTAAAATGTTTGTACATACATTTTAATGGTAAATGGTAAATGCAAGTAAATAAAAAATCAGCGATTTGTATGTCAAAGAACTTTGTATGTCAAAGAACTTTGTTGTTGATGATAAAAATATATTATTTTAGATGATATAATTGTAATGTGAAGCAAATAGCAAAATTTATAAATCTTAAATTTTAAATATTTAATTATTTACGGTTTTAGTGTGTATATGTGTATATTATATGTATATGTATTATGTATATATAATTTATTTTGAAAAATATTAATTAATATTTGGTTATATATTTAAAATGGGTAGAGTATGTATATTTTCATAGATTTGAGTTATGATTATATAAAATTCAAATGAAGTGAAAAAAAAAAGTTTTTTCTACTCGCAACAATGATAAATGCTATAATAGTGGCTAGATTTTAGCGCTGACCATTTATGGTGGTCCTTCCAAACCTACATCAATGTTTCCTTGTCCTCCTACTCCTCAAGCAGCAATAGCAGGGCCTTCTTTCATAGGGGCTCGATCTTTGTTCTCTAGATCTCATTCTAAGCCCTCTCTTATGCATCCTCTCTAGGATTCCTTTGCTCCCACTGACATTTAGGGCATCTCTTTTCATTATATTGTCGCGAGGGATATTTCTTCGCCTTTATTTGGTGTAGGAGGCCCTTGATTCGTCCATTCCCATTGATAAGGATGTCATTTTTAATATTTCTCTCCTCTATTCCTTAACATTAATGTGTCATTTCAATGGATTCTAGAATCGTCACATTGATCTTCATGGCCGAATCTTCAAATCTAAGTGTCTAGATATGAAATCAAAGGTATTTATTCACCCTTGTGTAAAGGGATTTTTAATTGTTGAGTTTTTATCTCTCTAATAACGGGGATAAGATCTTTAGTTTTACTCCTTACTTTTGGGGAAGTTGTGCATGATGTCTTGGAGTTTAACCTTCGATCCTTCTGTTGAATTTCTTTCTTCAGCCTCTGTTTAGGTTAGGATCCCAAATATGCCTTGAAGTTATGGGATTTACCCTCTCTTTATGCCATTGGAAATGCTTTGGGAAATTTTCACTATAGCAGTGTTGAAATAAAGGGTTGTAGTATTTTCATTTATGTGTGAACTTGTGTAGAATGGATTCCAACAAAGGGTTTCTAGCAGAAAATGAATTTGACTTGGAAAGGTTACTCATGGACACTAATTAGAATATGAAAAAGAAATCGATGTAGAGATTGTTTTGATATAGCTCATCTTCCAGCCCGGTACCCAAAGAATCCAAGTAAGGGCAACAAACATAGGTGTAAATCATATTGGAGGGTCAGCTCCAAGCCTAAACATCAAATTATTGAAAAGGACTCTCCAAAAGGTGGCCACCCAGAAGTATCATCAAAAGCCAATGAAACATCATCCAAGGAGTTATCCTTAATTTTGGATCCTCTTTCAAATGACTTAAGACCTGAAGCAGAACATCTTGGGGATATGAAAACTAAACAATCTAATCCAAAAGTTAAGGATCCACTCGCATCTAATTTGGGTGTGGATTAGAGGACTTGTTTAGCTCTTGTCCATTAACAAGTTGAGAAAATGATCATTTGACTCAAGCTCAATAGGAAATGGTTGAAATAACAAAAACCTCATCAAAGACAAAGGAAGCATGGACAACATCTTTAAAGAAGCAAAAACCAACTAAAGGCACACAACAAATAATGACAAGAGGTTAGACCTACAATCCAATATATCATTTTCAGTTTTGTAATGAATAAATCAAGAACTAGAAATTTTTATTTTAACAACTAACATTTTATGTAGCCTTAGCGACATCTTTTATCATTAATAAAATTTCCCAATTATAGTAAATAAATAAATAAAATATTGTTAGAAGGAAAACCAAATATGTTATAACTCAGTTTTTAAAAAATGAATATAAATATATTAATAAGGCATTTTCGAATAAATTATTATAATATAAGAGAAATAAACAAAGAATATAATAGCCCAGAGGAGCTTTGAATAAATGGTGATTGGGGGTACTATTAGGGCACTCCTTAATTTAAGGTCACTGTTTCAAAACTGTGGGTAGTCCCACCTACCTAACCAACAAAAAATTAATGCAAACAATATAATAATGTAATCGACATAAAAATAAATTTAGAAATTGACATAAAGATATAAAGATTTATAATATTTTATATTTATAGTATAAAATTTATGTGTTACTTATAATCCAAAATTCACATATCTCCTCCTCATGGCAATCCTTTGAAGATTGTTGGACCCTAACTAAGCGAGACAAATCTCTCTCACCAATCTCATTCTATTTTATCTCTTCATGCTCTTTGTATGTATATCATAGTATGTAAATGGTCTATGTAGCCCAATTTTTAGTTTTGGGTTTTTAGTTTTTATATCAACAAGTAAAAATATGTCTATGCTATTTTGAAAACGTTGAGATTCTAGGTCTGATCTGTTTTCCCTAGTGATAGATGGGCCCAAAACTCCATGGATTTATATGCCTATCATGTTTTCAGGAAATACAAATATTTAATGCACAAAAAGAAAAAACATTAATAATCTAAAATAAAATTTAAAAAAGGATTTGACATAAAATTTGAAATAGAAATTGAAATTAATATTGGCCACTAAAATCAGCACATTGATTTTAGTGTACATGCGCTCATTCCAATGTACATTTTAATCTCTTTTTTTTATCATAAACACTAAAATCAATGCATTCGAAATTGAATATAAATTGAAATAAAATTATCAATTGAATTTGAATAAAAATAAACATAGAAATACAAGTAAAATTGACATAGAAATTAAAATAGAAATTGACATGTACATTGAAATCAACGCATTGATTTCAATGTACTTTTTTCATCATTTATTGATCAACACGTACTGAAATCAATGAGTTAGAATTTGAAATTGAAATATAAATTATTATTGAATAGAAATATAAACAATAAATGAAATTGAAATTGAAATTGTCATATACACTAAAATCAACGTTTTAAAAAGTCATGACCAGACTGAAATAAAAAATAATGTATATGTAGCCTAAATAGAAATATAAATTTACTTGTACACTAAAATCATTGCGTTAAATATTGAATAGAAATAAATCAGCGATTGACTATTCGCTATAAATGCAAGTTGTGGAACCTAGTTACGATATTGAAGAAGCGGAAGAAAAAAAATTGCGGAGCTTCTCAAGCTGAAGCACGCCCAAACCCTAAGAACAAACCCTCGCCGCATCGCTCCATGACCACCTAAGGGGGGGGCAGCCTTCGACCCCTTTGTCTTCGGCAGTTTTCGTACTCCGCCCTCCAACACCCCATCAAGCTCCTAATCCAGGGTCAATGGAAAAGCTCCGGCAGCAAACCAGAACCTTAGCGCTATTGGATTTGCGTCCACGAGGAGCATTCCCAATCAAAATAGGGTGACAGGTCCATCCCCTTGCAAACCGATATCGGAGGAAACACCCTCATTGATCATCGAAGATCCTTGGACCAACGAATACAGAGATCACATGAGTAAACATGCCCTAATATGTCGTTTTATGTGAGTTAGACTCAATGAAAAGGCTCTCTGCTAGTGGATAAACCACAAATGGAAGCCCAAAGGGAACTATGAACTTCAGCTGGGGGAAAGAAGTTTTTTCATCGTCATCTTCGCTCACAAGGATGACAGAGACTGCACTTTCGAAGGAGGCCCATACTTCTATAGCTCGGCAGGACTCTACATGACGTACGAGAGACCCAACTTCGCACCAGAACAGGAAGATTTCAAAAAGGTGCCAGTATGGCTCAAACTATACTCCCTACCTGTTGACTACTAGAATAAACACATCTTGGAAGCCATCGGGAATCAGCTGCGCATCTTCGTCAAAACCTCAAATCTCACATCTCAAGGTAAATACACTGCCTATGCTAGAATCTGCGTTTACACGAATGTTTCAGGACCCCTCCCAAGTCATATTGATCTGATCCATAAAGGAATTCATTCGAAGCAATCCATCGACTATGAAAACATCCCCTTCAGATGCTGGAAATGTCGATAGCATGGCCATCTTAGTCATGGATACCCCCTTAATCAACCCCAACCACAACCCCAAGAGGACAAGGTGGATAACCCACCCCCAAACTTCATCCCTGTATCAAGGAAGAACAAAGGTAGAAGGGAAAAAATCCTGTGAAACCCACAACAAACCAGAACCCCACCCAGCAGAATAGCTTTGAAGCACTAGGAAACCTTGATCCAAACAAGAACCCTCTCGAATTCCCTGCCCCCATTGCTCAAGATATACCCATGAATGTTTAGTCATCAAACCCATCAAACACCTCCATCCTGCACCCTGACCCACACCAAGCCCGGCCACAGCAACAAAACCCACAGCCCATTCCAATCCAGAATGATACCAGCCCTATCTCAATGCAAACCCCTCCCTGTACAGAAACCCACTCAAACTAGCCACCCTCAACCACTCCCACCAATCCTCTGGAAGAGATCTTAGGCGACCTAGATCTCCAAAAGGTCAACGAGCAATGGTCCAAAATGGGTGTGGATGCCATTCCCCAGGAACATTTGGAGAAAATCGAAATGGCATACCTACAGTTAGAATATCTCAACCAAAATGCAGCCAAAAAGCAATGGGGAAACAACAGCGAAACAAGCATACAAGCCAACCTGGATCTGGACCAATACAAGCCGAAAGGTCTGGAAGAAAGAGGCAGAGAAAATCGACAGAACAACAAATACAAGAACTCGATAGGCGTCTAATCAATGAAGGAAAAATTAGGGCTTTGGTCCTATCCACTCCAAAGGTTACTCAATGAAGATCACAACCTGGAACATCAGAGGGCTTAATGGCACCTCCAAAAGACGAATCCAAAAACACCATCTTTTCTCGCAATCCCCATACCTTATTCTTATTCAAGAATCCAAATGCTCCTCCAAAGGCATAGAGATGCTTAAGAAACTCTTTGCATAAAGTTATCACTGCATAAGCATAGAAGCCATTGGGCAAGCAGGAGGGCTTCTCATATTTTGGAATAAAAACAAGTTCTTTATGCAGAATGCTCTGTCCACTAAACATTCGTTATCAATCATCTTCAACATGCCAGAATCAAAGCACACAATATGCATTACCAATGTGTATGGACCTCAGTGAATCCAGGAAAAATTCAAGATGCTGGAAGACCTGGATGAGATTCAACAACACCATGGGGCCAACCACTGGATCTTAGGTGGTGACTTCAACATGATCACCACCCTAGAGGAAATGAAAGGAGGCTTAAGAAGACTGGATAAAGATGAGGAAGCATTCAACACCTTCATAGCTGCATCTAAACTCATTAATGTTCCTATAGTCAATGGTCTGTATAATTGGAACAATAAGCAAGGGGGAAGTAGGCAAGTTGCATCAAGTCTCGACAGGTTCCTTATCTCAGAATCCATCATGCTCCAAAATCTAGATATGGAGGCCAGCATTCTGCCTATTGGGGGATCTTATCACTCGCTAGTGCAGATGCACTTCACCAATATGGACAAATCTCAAAACAGACCTTTCATATTCGAAGGTTTTTGGATAGATCATCCAACTTTCATGCAAAATATACAGAGCTGGTGGAATCAAAGCACAATAGAGAGTGATAATATCATGTACATCTTGCAGCAAAAGCTCAAGATCATCAAAGCCAATCTCAAACGTTGGAACAAGAACACCTTTGGCAACATTTTTCAAGCAAAAAGAGAGCTCGAGGAAAAAATGGTGGGCCTCCAACAAACAATGATCAAGGAAGGGCCCAATGAGGAAAGGCTAGCTCAGGAATCAAACCTCCAAAAGCAATGGGAAGAAAGGCTAAAACAAGAAGAGTTGCTCTAGAAACAAAAATCAAGGATGCAATGGTTAAAACAAGGATAACGCAAGACAAGCTTCTTCCATAAGCCAACCATTCAGCATAGAGCCAACAATTGTATTCAATCCCTCACAATGGCTGATGGCGCTAAAGTTTATACCAGGGAGCAAATAGGATCTAAACTTAACTCATACTTCAATTCACTTCTCATTGATCCCGTGCATGACAGAACCCAAGCCATCAATAAATTCATTAGTGCTATCCCTCCCTTAGTTACGGAGGAGCAATTCTCTTAAGAGATTTCATTGAGAAGGAGATTGAAGAAGTCGTCTTCACCATGGCTACTGACAAAGCCCCCGAACCAGATGGCTTTACAATTGAATTCTTTAAAGCTTGTTGGCCCATTATCAAAGCCAACCTCTTCAATCTTATTAAGAACTTTCACAAGACCAAGAGAGTGCTGCCTGCCATCAATGCTACCTTCCTCACCCTAATTCCAAAATCTGATCAAGCTGACTCACCCGACAAGTTCCGACCCATAGCCCTATGCAATGTCATTATTTCCAAAATGATGGCTAATAGACTTAAACCCATCCTCCCCTCAATCATATCTCTAGAACAATCAGGATATGTTGAAGGGAGACAGATAACCGACAGCATAATACTCACTCAGGAAGTTCTGCATTCTATCAAAACACAAAGGATTCCAGGCATGCTCATTCAACTTGACCTCTCAAAGGCCTTTGATAAAATCGATTGGCTCTACATCAGAGCAATCCTCCAGGATTTTGGCTTCAATCAGATTTGGATAAACTGGATAATAGAAATGGTCCCAGGTGCATTCTTTTCAATCATGCTGAACGGAGGGCCCCTACAACCCCTCCTTCCGTCTAGAGGTATAAGACAAGGAGACCCCCTTGTCACCTTTTCTCTTTGTTATCATTGCAGAGGGTCTGGGAAGATCTCTATCCCAAGCAAACCAAAAGAATCAGCTCAAAGGAATCAAAGTTGCACATCAAGGCCCCACAGTAACGCATCAGCAATTTGTAGATGATACAATGCTCATGGGATCCCCCACAGTGAAGGAAGCTTGAACCTTCAAAAAGGTGCTAAGAACCTTCACGGAGGCCTCAGGTATGGAAATCAATCTCACAAAATCCAAATTGTTTTTCTTCAATACTTCCATCCCTGTGCAGAGAAATCTTAGCGAAATTCTTAATATTCAGAAGAACTCCCTTCCAACCAAATACCTTGGCATTCCACTCTTGGAATATGCCCCCAAATCTGCAAACTGGGAAGACCTCCTTCACAAAATGAAGGCCAAGTTAAGTAGTTGGACTCACAAAGCCCTAAACATGGCCAGCAAACTAGTGTTATTCGAATCAGTTCTTTAAACAATGTCGGCCTATATGCTCTCGGCCCTAGCGGCACCTAAAGAAGTTTATAAATCCATTTGAAACATCCAACAGTCCTTCCTCTGGAATAGAGATTCTAAGAAATCCAAATGGGCCCTCCTCAAGTGGACAGACATTTGTAAACCAAAACTGGTGAGAGGACTGGGCCTTATAGATCCTGAAATCCTAAGCAAGGCTATAGCAGCGAAAATCTAGTGGAGATGGGTGGAAAATCATAATTCCCTCTCGGGCACCTTGTGGAAAGCAAAGTACGCAAATCAAGTCCGAGACAAAGACCTTATCAGGCTCACTGGTAACACTCAAGGATCCCCCTCTGGAACAAAGTTTGAGAAAATCGACATATTGTTCAGAGGCATAGCTTCTGGGAAGTGCACCAAGGCAACACCGCCCTCTTCTGGGAGGATGCCTGGCAGCAACTCCCCCCCCTGGACCACCCAGATTGGACTACTCTTAAAGGGGACATGCACGAAGCAGGGTTGGTGATTGTAGCATACTACTGGCAACCTAGGACACAGGCTTCTACATGGCAAAAATGGCTACCCAAAGAGCAATGGCTGACCCAATACCGCAATGAGAATATAGACCCTCTTTTACAAGAACTAGACCAGCGCAGAATCCTCACATCAAATAGAGAGGATATCCTTTGGTGGTGAAATAATCCTAAAGGAACTTTCAGCCTCAAAGAAGCCTACAAACTCCTGGCGACCTCTCTTGACTCACAACCGGAACCCAAATGGCACGCTTTATGGAACAGAGGAACTTGGCCCAAAATCACCCTATTCTCTTAGCTGGTCTTACATAATGAGCACTCACATGGGACAATCTTCAGAGACGGGGTTTCATTGGGCCTTCCCGCTGCGTCCTCTGTGAGAAAGATTAGGAAACTATCAATCATATTCTCAACACTTGCCCAACTGCTTGCTCTCTTTGGGATGACATGGCCATTGTCTTCAAACAATCTGACAGAAACAGGAACTCTATGTGTCATATATTGAGCAACTGGAGATCCTCCATATCCTCCAAAAATCTGGTCAACAGAGCATGGAATCTCATTCCGGGAGCCATAGCCTGGATCATGTGGAAAGAGCGCAATGCAAGAATCTTCAAGAATTCGGCGATGGCAATGGAAATATTAAAAGGAAAGACAAGACAACTAATCACAAAATCGATCCATGCCATGGATATATTGCAGCAAGAGGGAAATACGTCTCCGAATGACCAAAGGATAATCCAGATCCTAAATCTCAAAGCCAAGACCACTCCCACAGGAAGGAACCAGGCCTTCGCTGAGACAATGCAGGATAAATGGAGCAGGCCTCCATGTCAAACATTCAAACTGAATTTCGACAGGGCGTCAAAGCAAAACCCAGGAAAAGCCGGTTATGGTGGAGCAGTCAGGGATCATACCGGTAACATCCATCTTATCTACCATGGCTATCTTATCTTATCTATCAGGGCATGAATACCAACAATGTTGCAGAGCTAATATCTCTCATCAAAGGCATCACCCTGGCTGATCGCTACAGACTTCTACCTCTGGCGGTGGAAGGAGATTCGGAGAATGTCATCAAAATGATGAGAAAAATCCAAAATGGCACTCAGGTGGACAAGCTAATCCCCATCTGAAGGCTCTCGACAATCCTAAAGGACCTACAAGGCCACCTTAGCAACATTCAAGGCGTCACCTTTCAAGTGGTTCGAAGAACAACAGATAAATTGGCTGACGCCATGGCCAATGTTGGAGTTCAATCCAATCTTTAAGATCATCACATCCTCTGGCAAGACCTGGAGGAAGGGGAACTCAAAGCGAGGTGCAATATCATAAACAATGAGGATCATGGAGCCCTGTAAAAATGCAAAGCATGACGGTCACGGTTTTCCTCTGATTCTTCTATGTATGCATCTATATCGATAATTCTACAGGCTATAAGTGCTTTATTTAAAAAATAAAAAATAAAAAATAAAAAATGACAAAGACTAGACCCGCTCAGTTGTATACAGGCAGACACAGGGAGGTCCCCTCGACTCCCACTCTGCGTTATGTATTCTACTGTATTCTATTAATATAAAGTCCCGCTGAACCTTCACCAAAAAAAAAATGTGTTATAAATCAACACGTAGAATAAAACAAAAGCATTTAGAAATTTACATGCATGCTAAAACGAGTGTAAGTGCATTGATTTCAATCTATATTTTTCATCATTTAACATTGTTATTTTATTTCTATTTAGCTTGTTCCTCAGTAACTTTGGAAATATACTTATGAATAATACTCCCTATGTTTTTAACAATTTGAAGAAACCGAGTAGATTTAAAATGATAAGATTCATGTCAAACATTACATATACATAATTTAAAATTTTACAAATTGTGTAACTATATGAAAAACTTCACAAGATAGATCGACATTGAGCATTCTTGATAATACTCTTATGTACTTTCAACCAATTGAGGAAAGTGAGTAAATTTCAAATGACTAGATTAATTTTATGCATTTGCATATACATAATGTTGATCATTTACAAACTGTGTCGCTATAATAAAAATTGAGGAAGATCGATTAACATTGATCCTTCTCAATAATATTCTTTATACTTTCAACCAACTAAGGAGTGAGTAAATTCAAGTGATTAGATTAAACTTATACATATGCATAATGTCAATTATTTACAATTTGTGTATGATCACACACGACTCAAACTATATGATCACACATGACTAAAACTAGCCTAGATCCATCATAACCCTGAATTTATCAAGAGTTGAGAGGAATCAAATCTCTCGAGGTGCAAGCATTTCCTCAAGTTTTTCATTCTAAAAGAGATTTGCACCTAGAGAAATTTGATCCCCCTTGGTGTTTGATAAATCCAAGATTAAGATGGATGTGGGTTGATCAATAAAATTTCTCTCTCTCTACTTGGTAAATTTGAAGTTAAAATGAATTTAAATTATAAAAATAAAATAAATAATATACATCAAGCAAAGATATATTCAAATACTAAACCATTTAATTTAATAATAACATTTATAAATTAAAACAAGGGCTACATAGTAGCTAGTACCTGTCGTTTAGCTTAAATATGGCTTAATGAAACAAAATAATAACAAAGACAAAGATTTCATCACAAAAATAAAACAACTAATAAAATATGGAGTTGTCTACCGAGGCGGAGGAATTGCTCGAACGGTCAAAAGTGGCTGGAATTCGGGCAAAAAAAGTCAAAAAATCTTGTAGAGGCAGTGTTTGAATCGTGTTTTTGATGGTGGAAATGGATTCAGCACCATCAAAAACATCTAGAACACCTAAAATTTTGAAATTTAACAACTATAACTTGGATTTACAAAAATCCTTACCGGGGTTTCTCTAAATATGACTGGAATTTCCATAACTTTCCGGGCAATTCCTCCGGCTAGTTAGACTATGGCATAAAATATTATAATGTTGAATGTCATCACCAAAAATTAAGAAATGTGATTAACTAATATTGTTTATATTAAAATACATATATCTATCTATATGTGTGAGTGTTTTATTTATATTAATATATATAATTGTCTATAATTAAATTTATTAAAATATGTTTTTAATATAATAATAAGTCACCTTAATGAAAAATATTGTGAAAATTATAATTCATGAAAATAGAAATAATAATAAATAAATAAATAACAAAAAGGTTAAATAAAATGAAATAAAACAAAAACAAAAAATTAGTAACTAATAGAAATGGAAGTTACTAAACAACCTATAATAAGACCTCAACCAATCACCCTACAAATAAATAAATTTCAATAATAATAAAAATTAATAATAATTGAATTCCTAAAGTTAAACTATGGATAAACCTCATAATTTTTTGGTCAAAGAGAAATTAATACCGAGTGAAAGAAAAAATTGAATGCTGACACTTATAATAACAAGAGTTACATGGAACCCCGGATGCGGGTGTCATCAAAATGGACAAGGCAGTGCCACATGACGAGCATGGGCTGCCACGTGAAAACGCAAGGGCCTTTAATGCCTCAAGCCGTCGAAACACTGGAACGAGACAGGCATCAGGGCATCCTTAATGGAGCCGCTGGAGGCGATGGTAAGCCTGTGATGCGCATTCAATGCAGGTCACTTCAACAGAGATGGTAATGAGCTTAAGTATGAGGATTGGCTGGAGATGGGAGCACAATGCGTGGAGAAGAATTCATGGTACGCTAAGTGTCTACGCCGCGAGCTGGTAGTTGAGAGTTGGGGTGAGGTCCACTTCATACCTGCATTTCTTGGCCTGTGTCTACACTCTTTTGAGCACGGTTCAATCCCAATTTGGGAACAGCAAGCTGTGGGAAAGGTTCGCAAATTCTATCGGCCCTCCTCCGCTTGTGAACAGAACGAGGAACGGGTGGTTATCATGGTGCGTGAAAGAATGCCTTGCAGGAGAGGCCCAGGGCGTGGAGAATCCTCCCATCCCCCTGCAGCAGACATTCATCACCATTGTTGCTGCTGCTACTGTTATCGAAGAAGGGGAGCTACCCCAATTCCGGCCTGTCAAGTTATGGAAGTTGGCAGCTCTAGTGAGGGGGAGCCCATGTTCCCAGCATTTGGCTCAGTTATCTTCACACTGGGTAGCTCCAGGGATAATGCAGGAATTAATGCACATATCTCTGTGCTTTTCACCAAAATTTCAGAGGAGAACGAAGAGGGGTCGTCACTGGTTCTTGCGGAGGATAGCACAACGAGCGGCAAAGGGAAGCTCCCAACCGGGGAGCCATCAAATGCAGTGGATAGCTCAGAGAGCGGCAAGGGAAAGTGCCCAATGGGAGAGACGTCAACCGTTGCGGGCACTTCGGGAAGAGAGCATCCTCAGCCACCCTCCCAACTTCGAGGTCCCGAGCAGCCATCCCCTGCGCAGAATCCCATGGCTATGTGGGAAGGCGTTCCAGAGGGATAAGGATGGAGCAGAATTGTGGAAGAAGAGCCAGAGGATTAGCTACCAGAGGCGCTCTTGTGCTTTTGCTTCCGTCTCTCAAGTCGGGTCCTCTTAGGTAGGGTTCAGGGTTCTGGTCAATTTCAATTTTCTGTTCTATATTGTGATCTGTGTTCTTCATGTGGCTAAGTCCTGCTCGCGGCTACCGCAGTCGCAGTGGGCGCGAAGTCTTCTGTTTGGCACCTGGTTTATGGCGCTGCCTGTCTTTTGTCTGTTCATGGTTATGCTTTCAGTTTATACAGTATGTTTGGGTCACAAGTCTTTTTGGAAAAGCCCCTACGTGGGTTGTTATGGTGCTACTCTGGAAACTCTCACTGTCCTGCTTTTTGATCTTTTTGCAAAAATCGCCCTGCGAGGCAAATGTATGAGTCGGTTAATGCCACCCATGGAGCCACAGATGGCCCTGGGCAGCCAGCTTCCTTGGATGTAAAGTTTTTCTGTACATATTAATATAATAGTAGTTAGTATTGCCGAGAAAAAAAAACAAGAGTTACATGGAAGCTAGTACCTACATAGTAGATAGTCCCTGCCGCTTAGCTTAAATATAGCTTAATTAAAGTAAAAAATAATAAAGACAAAGATTTCATCACAAAAATAAAACACCTAATAAAATGTTTTATTATTGAATGTCATCACCAAAATTTAAGAAATATGATTAATTAATATTGCTTATATTAACATTTATACACTTTAATATATATGTTTATTTTTAATTTTTTACATATATCTATGTGTTTTATTCTATGTATGTGTGAGTGTGTGAGTGTGTGTGTGTGTGTGTGTGTTTGTTTAATATAATAATACGTTAGGTTTGGTGTTGATAGTGGAGGGACAACTTAGGGTTTGGGCGCTCTCCGCGATCTACCCTCGTGCAGCTAGTTCGGGGCTTCGGTGCATTGTCAGCGATGGCAGATCCGCAATAGCATCCTGGCACCCACTCCATCAAGGATATGGTCTTTGCTCAGCTGCCAAACCAGGCTTCATTCTTCACAAAGTTTGCCTCTAGCTTCGACATCTGTTCACCACTAGGAGGAAACGCTCACAAAGAAGAAATCACGCATCCACAACAAAACGAGCTGCCAAAGAGGAATGAAGACACAATGAAAAGGATATCCAAGGATACTCATGCAGACAAAGGAAAGGCCGCAGACTCGCCCTTCCCTGCTAACATAAATCCTTCAAAATCTCAGGAGCAGTCGCAGGATCATGGGAAAAAGGCTAAGAATAACTACAACCCCAAAGCCATGAAAATCCCAGGAATGGAAATCCAAGACCTCGGGATAGCTGAATACAGAGAATACATGTAGGAACATGCAGTTATATGCAAGTTCATGGACATATTGCCAATTGAAAGAGCTCGGAACTGGTGGATTCAAAGAAAATGGACACCCAAAGTGGAGATCAGACTTCAATTGGGCTCCAAAGGGTTCTTCACAATCATCTTTGACCTCCTAGAAGATAGAGACAAAATATTTGAAGGAGGACCCTATTTCTACAATTCAACTGATTTATACATGAGATTATGGAGGGGGAAATTCACAACGGAAAAGAGGATTTTACTAGGGTTCCAATCTGGGTATGCCTCTACTCCTTACCAACTTATTATTGGGCTCCTTCAATATTAAAAGGAATATGATACCAACTGGGGGAGTGCATCAAAATGTCTGAAGGCACTAGAACGGGTCACTGTTTTTCCTACTCCCAAATTTGCATATATATAGACATCTCTAGTGCCTTGCCAAAAGCAATTAAATTAATCTTTAGGGACAAAGTCTGGCTACAAAGTATAGACAATGAACATATTCCCTTCTGATGCAGAAAGTGGCATGAGCATGGGCATCTCTTTCAAGACTCTCTAATGAATAAAACCCCTCAATCGCAAGAGCAAGCAAGTAAACGAAAAGATAGTGAAGGATTTACTAAAATCATCTCCAAGAACAAGAACAACAGGAAAAAGGTTATCCCCAAGAATAACCTATTTAAAGAAGCACGCTATAACCAATTCAATGTATTGAACAATACCCAGGAGCAAATGGATCCTAACAAACTGACAGTAGATGAAGCAGGAGAGGAAGAAATGATCCCAATAGACAGCGAACATGATGAGAGGGATACAAGTTATACCAAAAGATCAAAGGAGTATGTGCAAGAGGATAGATAAATGGAGCAAATAGAAACAGAGGAAACACTAGAGGAAAACGCTATAGAGGAAGCATTGGAGGGGGTAGACCTTGCAACAATTGCAGAGGAATGGAAACAAAAAGGAATAAATGCCATATCAGAATAACAGCTACAAAAAATCGAAGGAGCTTATCTCCTCCAGGAAGAATTAAAACTCAAATCTCACCATCCAGCACAAGAAAGCATAGTTTCAAAGGGAATTTTAGCAAATATTCTAGTAGAAGGACTCAACCTCAAAGCCTCAAGCAGAAAGCGAGGTCGAAATACCACCAGTCAACTCCTTCAAGGACTGGGCGCTAAATTAATCAACGGAGGAAAGGTAAAGGCTCTGGCTCTATACCCATCTCCATGTCAATGAATTGTATGTATTGGAATATTAGGGGACTGAACAGTCTTGGGAAGAAATGTATCTTAAAAAATAGAATCATGTATGATCATCCTAACATCGTGCTAATTCAAGAAATTAAACTTGATTCGACTCACCCCCCTCCTTCTCAACTCATGCTTCAATCCTTACAACTCCTTGGCCAATACGGCTACAGGTATAGCGGGGGGCATAATGACATTTTAGAAAAACTCTAAATTCATCCTCATTTCCTTGCTGGCCACTCATGATTCCATAACAATGATCCTGAGAATCATAGGTACCAACGAGACCATTTGCATAACTAATATTCATTCCCCACACAAGGTGACAGACCGTATCAAAATGCTCCAAAACATCTCCAATCTCCTTGACCCTCTTCACCATCCCTCAAAATCATAGCATGTGATTTTAATATGATAACTAACTTGTCTAAGAAGAAAGGAGGTATCTGGAAGCTAGATAAGGACTCTGAGGCTTTCCTCACCACCATTGAAAACCTCAACCTCATCGACATTCCCACCAGCAATGGCTTATTCACCTAGAATAACAGAAGAGGAGGAGACCGTCAAATAGCCTCCCATTTAGATCGCTTCCTTTTATCTGACACAACTTATATTACCTTTTGGGAAACGGAGGCAAGAATCCTACTGCAAGCAAACTCTGATCACTGGCCAATCTCTCTCAAGATTCAAATTTCCAATGGTACGAAAAATAAGCCTTTCATATTCCAGGCCTTCTGGTTGGATCACCAGGACTTCATGGAAAAAATTAAATAATGGTGGACTTACACTCCCATCAGAACAGGAAACAAAATGTACACTTTCCAACAAAAGTTAAAACATATCAAAGAGGAAATCAAAAAATGGAACAGAGAAACATTTGACAACATCATCACGGATAAAAAAATATTGGAATACCAACTAGAACTTCTCCAACAATACATAATTGAAGAAGGGCTAATGAAGAACAATAAGCAAGAGGAACAATGACAACAACAAAGCTGGGAGAAAAGAGCCATTCAAGAAGAAAAGTTGTGGCAACAAAAATCTAGAATAAATTGGTTGAAATGTGGGGAAAGGAACACGGCCTTTTTCCACAAAACAATGATACAACATAGGAGAAACAACAAAATTATGGCTTTGAAGAACCAAGATGATCTTCTCATTCACTCTCAATAGAAGTTGGAAACAGAGTTCAACCACTATTTCAGCTCTCTTCTCAAAGAACCAAGAAATGACCAAGATCAGGACATCAAAAAGATCACCAAGCATATCCCCGAAATCCTCACGGAGGACCATAACAAAATGATACCAAGGAAAGTCTCCCTCCAGGAGGTGGAAGATGTGGTCATGGGAATGCCCAATGGAAAAGCACCAGGTTCAGATGGTTTCAACATTGATTTCTACAAAGCTTGCTAGCCTATCATAAATTTGGAACTACATGTCCTTGTGGAGGAATCTTGAATTCTAAAGTTTTTACTTAAAGCCCTTAACTCCACCTTCCTAACTCTGATTCCCAAGGGCATCTCTATAGATTCTCTAGACAAATTTAGGCTCATAGCCCTCTGCAACGTCATATACAAAATAATCTCCAGAGTTCTCGTTAATCGAATTAAAGTCATTCTCCCTCTCCTCATCTCCCATCAACAGTCTGGCTATGTGGAAGGAAGGAAAATCATGGATAGTATCATCCTCTCTCATGAGCTTATGCACTCTCATAAATACCAAAAAAAAAACATGGAATGATGATTCAGCTAGATATGTCCAAAGTGTTTGACAAAATTAGCTGGAACTATATGAGACAGGTCATGGCTGCGTTTGGGTTCCACAAAGAAAGCATCAAGTGGATCATGGCTATGGTGTCAGGAGCCTTTTTCTCCATCCTCGTGAATGGATCACCTTCACGACCCTTTAATCCTTCTAGGGGTGTCAGGAAAGGGGACCCAATCTCTCCCTTCCTCTTTGTTATAATGTTTGAAGGGCTAAGTCACTCTATCTCTGTTGCCCTATAAGAAAATAAGCTCTCTAGTCTCCAGCCCTATGCCTCTGCCACCCCATCAACACACCAACAATTTTTGGATGATACCCTTCTCACGGGCCTCCCATCTATCAAATGTCCATTCTGTCAGACTTGTCTACTGCCTTAGGAACCTCCATTAACCCCCTGAAATCCAAGTTGTAATTTTTTAATACTCTGTTGCCCATTTGTAGGAACATCGCCAAACTCCAGGCCATTCCCATTAGTACCCTCCCCTCCACTTACCTTGGTGTTCCCTTTATAGACAGGCCTCTCTCACGGGCCACTTAGGAGAACCTGATTAACAAGATGGAGAAAATAATTTCCAACTGGACCTTCATATCTCTCAATTTGGCAGGTCGTCTTATCCTGGTCAAATCTGTTTTACAGGCCATCCCGCTTTACTTGTACTCGGCTTTGGTAACCCCAAAGGTGGTTTCAAATAAAATCAGAAACCTTCAGAGGAACTTTTTATGGAGAGGTGCAAAGGTGAAACATAAATGGGCTTTGGTAGCATGGGAAAAATTTGCAAGCCCAAAAAAGATGGTTGCCTTGGTCTTAAAGACATAGACCTCCTGGGAAAGGCCCTAGGAGCCAAAAACTTATGGAGATGGATTACAAACCCCAATTCCCCTTGGGGAATCCTATGGAAAGGAAAGTACACCCCCTCCCTATTGCAAGAGCAAATCATCAGGCTCAATGGAAATATCAAAGGGTCAGTCATATGGAACTAAGCATGGGAGAACAGGGATATCATTCAAAATCATAGTTTATGGGAAATAGGCAACGGGAACGAGGCTCTTTTCTGGGAGGATGCCTAGCAACAAAGGCCAGAACTTGATCAGGATCATTATCACCAAATCAAGGCTGATATGCAAAACAGAGGGAAGATCAAAGTCAGCCAGTACTGGAAAAAGAGTGACGAAAAGGATAGATGGAGAATTTGGATGGAACAAGAGGAATGGACTCCCCATATGAACCCCCAAACCTGGTCAGACATCTCATCAAAATTACAAAAAAGACAAATCCTCCTTGACTTTGTCGAGGATCAACTCATATGGGGGAAAAACTTAGCGAGACACTTCATTTAAAAAAAAGCCTATAGATACATAGCCAAGCATGATCAACTTCAACCAAAACCAAAGTGGAACGCAATTTGGGATAGGAAGCACTGGCTAAAAATAATTATCTTTCTATGGTTAGTCATGCATAGAAAGGTTTTAACGTGGGACAATCTAAGAAGAAAAGGCTTTATTGGCCCATCAAGATGCCCTCTCTGCTAGGAAGAATAAGAAACCCCCAATCATTTGTTAAATGTATGCCCTTTTATGTCCAATTTATGGGATTGGATTTCTCTGGTCTTTAACAACTCTAATCGAGACCTCTCATCTATTCAAAGTACCATCATGAACTGGAGATCTATCTTCTCCTCGCATCCTTTGGTTAACCGCGCATGGAATTTAATTCCTAGTCTGATCTGCTGGGCTTTGTGGAAGGAGCGCAACGCAAGAATCTTTCATGACATCTCCACCCATGAGGAAATCATAATCTCGAAGATCAAAAGTGCGCTCCGGGAAACAGTGAACTCTCTACCCATTCATACTGTCAAAGCCCCTACCACCTTCTTCGAAGGGAGACTTCTCACAATGTTGGATCTCCTTTAGATCAAGGTCCGCGAAGTCACCCCCATCCCCAGGCTCGAAAATAAAAATAACACCTAGAGGCTGCCAGAGAAAGGTACCTTCAAGCTTAACTATGGTGGCACAGCGAAGGAGAATTCGGGCCTAGCCGATTTTGGAGGAGTCTTCAGAAACTCTAAAGGAGAGATAATTTGGATATATGAGGGAAATATAGGTTCAACCACAAACCATGCCACAAAACTTCATGCCCTCGTAAATGGTATCACCCCAACGCACAACCTAAAGCTCAATCCTCTGATTGTTGAAGGAGATTCCACGCTGGCCACTCAGAATGGAAAAAAACTTCAGCAAGGCATCGAGGTGGACAAAGTCTCGGAAAACAGGCACCTAAACAAAATAATACAACGGATCAAGCAAGGAATTGACAGCATGGTAGGCCTCCACTTGCTAGCAATCAGAAGGAAGGGAAATAAACTCGTGGACAGACTGGCGAATGAGGGTACAGCTGGTACCCTATGCCTAAAGTCCCAAGCATGGCAGGAATTGGAGGAAGGTGAACTTCGTCAAAAATGTGCACCAATCAATGAAGAAGATAACCACTTTACCGAACAATACTTGTTCGCATACCATTCATCATTTCAAAGTCAATTCTTTGCTCAGTTGGAAGGACAGGTGGATGGCGCACGAGCACAAACTCATCCTTGGCTTGCCTGAGTCTAGAGCTTGCAATGCCACCTCCCCTCTCCCTTGTGTGACCATCGCCTCCTAGTCACATCCTCTCTGCTCAAACATTCCTCCTCCGCCCTCCTTTAGATCTTCACATGCTTCACCTTCCCGCCCCCTCTCCATGATCCAGGCCTCCCTCCATCACCCGACTTCTATATATTTACCCCTCCCCCTTCTCCCCCTCATTCTTCTCTCTTCCTTCATCCCTCTCTGTTGGTCCTTCGCTCTTTGGTTCCCCTCGCTCCCCAGCCCTTCTGCTTCTCTCATGGCCCCGAAGAATAGCTCCACCCCTAGTTCTAGTCGGGGAGGTGCGCGTAGTCGCGCAACCTCCCACTGGCAGTCCCTAGGCTCTTCCCCCACCTCTCACACGAAGACTTCTGCTAGGCGCGCAACTTTGTGCTACGCAGCAGCGTTTAATCCGAAAACTCAGCAACTTGTTTTCGAATTAAAAGCCCAAGCAAATGTTCTTCGTAGAGACGTCAATACTGAGGATGTTGACCCCAACTTCACCTGGATTACGGACCCTGCTTTCACCCAAGCGTGCGAAAACCTCTACACGCGTACTATCAAAACATGGTGGCAAATGAAAACCATCATGGGGTTAGCAATGCAGGAGCAGGAGGAGTGCACCAAGGCTCTGGAAACAAAGATTGACCGACTGACTCAGAAGTTTGTGATGTATGTCGAAGCCATCCACCACTGTAGATGCATTACTCGGGATGCATCGCATTACACTGTTATCAAGAAGAAGTCGACGACAAAGGTACATTCGACTGTTGAAGGATCCCCAAGCATCAAGAAAGAGGCCGCTGGGGCCTCTACGAGTCGACGGATCACCACTGCGCAACAGGAGAGAAGCTCTTAGGAGACTCCCATTCGTCTGGATGAGGATCTGGTCACCATCAACAAAAAGTGATGTCGTCAGCTTCCTTTTTGTCTTTCTTCCTCCGTGAAAAGCTTTCTGGCGTGGAGAAAAACGCTTTTTGCTTGGTTGGCCTTGCTAAGGTTTTCTTCTCTTCTCTCAGCTTCTATACTCTCAATTTTGAGAATGTTGTAAAGAGGATACCTCTCGATTTCCACATTTGTACTCAGAACCCTCTTTTGTCATGGTCGTACTGTAAAAAAGACAATTCTATGGCCATTTCTGGGATCTCGGTTGGGTCTTGTGTCGGGCTCTCTCTCCCACAACCCAAATTATGTAATCTGTCAGTTTCCCCAGTAATATATTTTATCTTATTCACATAAAAAAATATATACATATACATATACATACATACATACATATACATATACATATATATATATAATAAGTCAAAATATGGAGAAAAAACTATAATTCATGAAGAAGAAAAAAGTTAAATAACAAGAAAACAAAAAATTAGTAACTAACAAAAATGGAAGTTACTAAAGAGCCCATAATAAGACGTCAACATATCACCTTACAAATAAATAAATTTAAATAATAATAATAAATAACAAAAATTGAATTCCCAATGTTAAACTATGTATAAGCAGCAAATTTTTTTGGTCAAAGACAAACTACAAACTAATAAGCTAATACCATGCCTTCGGCAAGTATAATAAGTCATTTTAAATTGAAAATATTGTGAAAAATTTATAATTCATTAAAAAAAAAAGTTAAATAAAAAGAAAATAATAACAAAGTTATTAAACAACCCATAATAAGACCTCAACCAATCACCTCACAAATAAATAAATTTAAATAATAATAATAAAATAACAAAAAAAACATTCCTAATATTAAACTATGGATAAACGTCATAAATAAATTTTTAGTTAAAAGCAAACTATTACCTAATCAAGAAACAAAACTAAATAAGTTATACATACCTTCAGATATAATAATTCTCTTATCTTGTTTTATATATAAACGAAAGTAAATAATGGTCAATTATGCAATACAATGAATACCCTAAAAATAAATAATGTATAATTATAATTATGCAATACAATGAGTATTATAAAGGGATTCAACCCTTTTGTAAGACATATTTGGACACAACACGACATCTTAAAAGTTTGAGTGCGATTAAAAGGATGGAAATGAAACTCCAACCATGCACTTTACATGTCTACTTTGAATGTGTGCTAGAATCATTGGCTAATTCCAATTACCAATAGATAGGAGGTCCCCTCGGATATAAAACTATTTATTTTTACATGTTCCCCGAACCTTCTTTTAAAAAGCAATGTGTCTCCCCATCATAGCTATAATTTCATTTAGTCATAATACATCAAAAAGTTAAGATTATCAAACCCTATTCTATTTTAAAAGTGACCAAAAAAAAATTAAAGAGCCATCCCATCGCTTCATGTTCATAGTGTGCCTCACATAAAGATGTGTAGTTGTTATTCAGCATGCATGGGCATCATAAAAGAAGGGTAGAGGTTCTGAACATACCAATTTCATAAATTTTTGCCTCCATTGTAGGTGTCTAATTTGTGTTTAGAAAAAAATTGTGTTTTTAGTTGTAGGATTTTATTTAAGAAAGGAATTTGTTTATATGTGAAATTTTTTGGAGTTTCTAACGGAATTGTGGCTGAAATTTGATGAAAAAAGATGTTGTCAAATTTGATTTGTGTTTTTTAAACTAGTTAATTAACTGCATATATGGAATCAACACCTCTGAAAAATCCCGAAGGCACTTCGATTGTGAAGAGTTCACTCGTCAAACTTGTGATTTCAATGAATCTCTACCAGATTATAGACAAATTTTATTAGAAAATAAATCTGAAAACTTTTCAAAAGGTCTCACTTATAGACAACGCCTTTTAGAAAGTCGTAATCTAACGAGGTGTTGTTTTTGCTCAGAAAACAATGGAAATTTGCTCGATTGTAATAAAATATAATAGATTTTTTTGGATATCCGAGGGTTTATGATATGTCAAATCCATTTCCACCATCAAAACATGATTCAAACACTTCTATGTCAGATTTTTTGAAAAAAAAAAAAGACCGAATTCCCCGAGTGAAATTGATGCCTTGGTAGACACCGCCTTTTAGAAAAAAATAGGATTATTTTTTATACCTACCTATACAGGGTATATTGTAATCACTTTACAATCAAAAGTGCATTGACTTTTTGTTTTATAAAAATATTTTTAAAGTTTTATAAAGTTTCTAAAAAATTATCATATTAAATAGATTTTTTCCAAAATTAAAATTATTTTTAGAATTTTTGAAATTCAAAAATTATATTTTTTCATTGGTCTAAACTATTGAATAGGCAATTTTTATGGGCTTTATATTTTAATTGTCAAACAAAAAAATAATTTAAAAAAATATATATATAAATTTAAAGAAAATGTGTAAAAATGACATGTGTACAATTTATATACAACTATCATTATATCAATATATTCTATTAATAATATTAACATGTGTACTATAATTATTATATCATGTGTACTATAAGTATTATCATTATAATATACCATCTCTTCTTATATAATTATATATATATATATATATATATAATATATATTATATATATATATTATTTAATACTATTTTTAGTATTGATGAGCTTATTCCACCTCCTAATTTATGTTCACCCCATGTTTTTATTATGATCATGTTGTGTTCACATGAGTAATGGAGATAACTATACAATTAGAAAAGATTATGATTAGCTTGTTTATTAAAAGGGGTGGTGTGGCCTAATTTGAGTGCAATCTCCAAGTGATTTTGATAACTTAAATACCCTTGCTCAAGGCTAGTCCTTCAAGTTACAAAGAAATTAGCAAACTAAAAAAATGAGAGTTAACAAATAAAATGAAATATATGAACCTAACTCTCATCTCCAAGTTCTATGGCATTTTTTTCTAAAAATCATAGTTATATATGAATGATGAGATCCTTAACTATGATAAGTTTTTCCTTAAAGGGTTTGTCTTATTGCATCTAAAGGTGCTTTTTACGCCCAAATATTAGGGAACAGATAATTTCTCGTGTACTTAATATGGAGTTGAAATATAAGATAATGTGAGATTTAAAAACTTATTAATAATATAAAATTACAAAAATAAACAAGCTACTTCTAATATTCAAGCTTGGTTGCCAATTACAAAAGAAACTATAACTATTCGTTCATGCATCAAAACCATTAGGCATCATGTTAAGGGGTATGAATTAAATATTGTCATTAGAATAAGAGTTGTCAGGTTGGCAAAAATCAGCCCCGCCGCGGGAGGTATACAAAGGTGGTGGACGATCTACTCCATGTTTTTGTCTAGACTATTGAGATGCTTGTGCATTCGCTTGAGGGAATGGAGGATATCCATAAGGGATTCATGGTAATCCAGGATAATCCTACCCATTAGAAATTTCATTTTCCAATAGGTATCAATAACCTACATATAATTATTATACCTTCCTCCTTTTTAGTTGATGTTCGTGACCCATTCAACCCAATCAACTACGAATATTTTATCTGAAAGGGACGACTAGTGAGAAGAGGCTTCCTCCTCCAAACTGGCGGGCTCATCTTGAACATGGGCAAGGGTGAGTTCTTAAAAATGAGAAGTGCATCCTTAAATCTTGTGGTGTTTGTGATTTTTCCCATGATAGACTCACTCACAATAAGAAGCAACCCATCTTCGGACCCGAGCTTGTTGTCGCGGCATGGAAAAACAAGTTGCCAAGAAACAAGGGGTATTCTTTCCTGCTCAACGATTAGAGGTAGACTGGAGGACTCGAGAAGGATGATACCAATGCAAGAAAGACCAACTGAAAAAGTCAATTACACATTGCATGTAGTGGTTACAAGAGTCAACTAGAATATAAACTAAGGTAGTGACCTAATTAATTAATGCCTGTAATTGCTCTGTCTACCACCAAATTGCTCCGTCTGCCACCAAATTGCTCCCGATCACTTTCTAGCCCATTTCCTAAAGATATCTCTTGAAAACAAAGTGAGCACATAAACACTATGAAAAGGAAACAATAAAACCAACCTCTTAGACCATAATTTGAAAGGCAGACTTGACCCGGTGCCAGAATTATTGACCCACTAGGCCTCTTTGCACCATCGATGCTTTAAATTACCGACATTACAATAGAGGAGCCATACAATAACCTGATAAAAAAAAATAAAAAATATAAAAAAAGGGGCATATGAATTTACCTCATAAATTTTTGCAATAAACAAAGGAGGAAATTTGCAAGGGCTGAACTGTGTCACACATGCACCAAATAAGAATTATATAATGTAGAGCCATTATGACAGTACATTAGTGAAACCAATCCTGTGGGACAATAGCAAAGAGAGAAACTTGAACCAACACCAGAGTTGATCACCCACCAAGCCTCCAAATTGCCAAACTGATGCCCCTATGCAACCTTCAAAGGAAGGTTTCTCTAAGGCCCCAACAGAGTCACACATGCACCAACAAAAGGACTATATAAGACTACCCATTGCAGGTGCTTCAACAGACCACCTTTCAGCCATAAAATCCACCCGGGAACTTGGAGAGGAATCCTAAACAGGGAAGAGACCAAAAAAATGCTAAGAAGGAAATTCACATAGGATGAGGGGGAACTAAAAGTATTTTTATTTCGACTAGCTTCCCAAAACCATGCCTCGAGTCGATAAGACCGGATCGGATCCGCGCATGACCTAGCCTCTGCGCCGTCTGAACAGGTGCTCGATCCCAAGCAACTGCGGCCTAGGCAGCCATGCCAGGTGATGGGGAGGCGGATCCTCCCCCGCTCCCTCCCGAGGTTATTGAATTCCAGAAGATAATTGCAGCATGCAACAGACGGCCTCCTTCGGCCCAGCAACATAAATTCGTCAAGAAAAAAGATTGCATTCCTACGGTGGCCCTCCCTGAGGAAGAAACCTGTCGCTCGGCATTGAATCTCGCAGAAAGAGGGCTCATAGGACAGTTCATTGGCCTATGGCCTTCGCCTAAATCTGTAGAAGACTGGATCAAGAGAAATTGGACCCCTTTGATCAAGGAAGGAATTAAATCTTACTTTGTAGGCAAAGGTTTCTTTGTATTTGTGTTTGAATCAACAGAAGATCGGAGTCTCATCTTCAGGAACGGGCCATACTTCATGGGGCCACAGGGATTATACTTAAATAAATGGTCCCCAGATTTTGATCCGACTCAGGATGTTCCATCAGCGGTTCCAGTGTGGGTTCGGCTACCCCATCTCCCCCTGCATTGCTGGAGTCAGAAATCTCTTCAAATCATAGGTAACTCCCTTGGCAGATACATTGACCAGGCCGTAAGGAAAGATCAATACTCCTGCGCCCGAATATGCGTGGAAGTAGATCTGGAAGAAGGACTACCTGAAGAAATAAAACTCACAGTGGCAGGATGGTACCATATCCAGGAGCTGGATTATGAGCAGATCCCCTTTAAATGCAGACACTGCCACGGCTATGGACACTTTGCAAGATACTGCAAGAAAAAAACGGAAGACCAGAACCATCCCCCCAAGGGAGACCATTGGACTACAATCCAGAAAACGGGTAATGCAAAAGCAACAGGGAAAGGAGCTGCAAAGGGGACTAATCAAGGAGATCCCAGCAAAGAAAAGGAAACCCAACAAAAATCGGGGGAGACCCCAATTTCTGAAGAAGCCTCTCCATCAGAACCTCCACAAACGGTCCTGATCATACCAGCACAGGCCGATGAATCCCAGGCAAATAAAGAGCAAGACGGAGGAACTTCGCTTGGCTCTCCTCAGGGCAGCCCCTCCAGGCTTTCATATGCTGATATAACGAAGAAGAAAAAACTGTCAGAACCATCAGATTCCTCTGAGGAAGAGACCTACGAAAGACCCTCGAAGAAGCCAGGCAGGAAGACCCACAAAGCAGTCAGGGAGGAGGAGGCAGAGCGCCTCAAAATGCAAGGCAGCCAATCTACAATAGAGATGACAATAGGAAGAAATACTAGAGGAAGATCCAACAAGGGAGGAATCCCAAATCCCTCGCCAGGTAAATAATGAAAATAGTCTCTTGGAATTGTAGAGGCCTGGGGACCCAACCAAAAATCGATGCCGTCAAAGATCTAATGAAAATAGAACCCTCAGACATCCCCCTGCTCCAAGAGACCAAAATCGATGGGCAAGCTCTCAAGGACATCAGCAAATCTAAATGGAAGAAGAATGAAGGAATAGCAGTCAGCTCAAGGGGAACCTCGGGAGGTGTTGCAACTCTCTGGCCGGAAGATCAGTTCCATATGTCTAACTGCCAAGAGACCCAGCACTGGATCTTCACGGAGCTCAAGCACCTAGAAAGTAAGTTAACTATAGCCTTATTCAATTTATATGTACCTGTTAACTATGCAGAAAAAAGAGACTGTTGGAAAACCCTCTCGGCCTTCTTAGATCAGCACTCCCTCAACAATATTGTTCTGGGAGGAGATCTAAACCTAGTCATGAAGCCAAAAGAAAAAAGGGGGGGAAACAGCAACAGAGACCAGATTCTCCCTTTTGTAGAAGAAATAATGCAGCAGTGGGACCTTCTAGATTTTGCCCCGGCAAGAGGCAAATATACCTAGACAAACAACAGATCTGGGCCTGACCACATCGCTGCCCGACTGGACAGATTTCTAATACAATCCTCCCTGCTGATGGAAAATCTCCTCATATCAACAAAAATTCTTCCCAAGTTTTCCTCGGACCACAAGCCAATCCAACTCCTTTTGGCCCCTGAAGAAGATCTTGGCCCCATTCCCTTTAAATTCAACCCTCTATGGATCGAAAAAGACGGGTTCATGGACACTATCCAAACAGCTTGGGATATCCCCATCAACGGATCCCCAAGTTACGTGTGGGAGAAAAAATTAAAAGCCACCAAAAAAGCTCTTAAGGAGTGGCTAAGGAAACTCCATAACCCCACCACCCAGCAGAGGAAAACCGATGTTCAGCAGTTAGAAACCTTGCAAACAGGTATGGAAGGGCTTTACATAACCTCGAAAATCTTAAATAAAGAAGCAGCCTTACAAAGAAACATCCATCAATCCATCAGAAGGGAAGAAGAGCATTGGAGACTTAAATCTCGCAGCCTTTGGCTAAAGGCAGGAGACCGAAACACCTCCTTTTTCCATAGACAATACAAAGCTCGCCTATCACGGAACCATATCACAGAGATCAGAAATGATGAAGGGCAGATCTGCAATAAATTTGACCAAATAAAAATTGCAGCTGAAAATCACTACAAAGAATTATATGGCACAAGGCAGGAAGGAAGCAAAGAAGACATCGAAGATCTACTCCTTCATATTCCTCATCTCATCACCCATGAGGACAACCAGGCTTTATTGAAACCAGTGTCTAAAGAAGAAATCATCAAGGTTATATGGGCAATGGATTCAGATAAGGCCCCCGGGCCGGACGGCTTCACAATACATTTCTTCAAAATCTGCTGGGACATCATCAAACCAGACTTGCTGAAAATGATACATGGATTCTTTGGGAAAGCCAAGATAGGGGGAGGCATTAACTCCACCTTTCTTGCTCTAATTCCAAAAGAGGCCAATCCGGAAACATTCGGCAGGTTTAGGCCCATCTCCCTGTGCAATGCCTCTTATAAAATTCTGTCAAAAATTTTGGCAAATAGAATTAAACCCCTTCTGGACAAACTGATATCCAAAGCCCAAGGGGGGTTCGTCAAAGGCAGACACATCTTGGATAATATCATCCAAGTGCAGGAAGCTATCCACTCCAGCAAACAAAGGAAAGAGAAGGGGATGCTGATCAAGCTTGATATGGCTAATGCATTTGACAGAGTCAACCATTCCTTTCTCCTCCAAGTCCTCTGATCCTTTGGCTTTCCTCCTCAGTTCATCAACCTCATCAAAGCATGCATCTCATGCCCATGGATCGCCCCCATGGTCAATGGTCGACCAACACCCTTCTTCCAAGCCCACCGCGGATTAAGGCAAGGCTGCCCCCTCTCCCCCTTTTTGTACATTCTTATGGCCGATTCTCTAAGCAGGAAGCTGGAAGCGGAAATGATCACTGGAGATCTCCCAGGAATCCGAATCGCAAATGCTCTAAACCCAATAAATCATGCACTCTTTGCAGATGACTCTATTCTGCTAGGTGGAGCCTCTACTAGAATAGCAGCGAATTTCGATGCTGTTTTAAAAAGTTATTGCAGAGCTTCTGGAGCTGTGATAAATAATAGAAAGAGTTCGATCTTCGGATGGAATGTAAGCCAGCATAACCTAAATAATATTGGCCAGATCCTAGGATTTGAGTGCTTCGCTCAATGGGACAGCATCAAATATCTAGGCTTACCTCTCACTTCTGGAGTCAATAACAGATCTTTGTGGCAGGGTGTCATCAGTAAAATCAAAGACAAGATCACCTCCTGGGGAGGCTATTGGCTAACCAAGGGAGGGAAAATTATCCAGATTAAATCTGTCTTATCTGCCCTCCCCATTTATCAAGCCTCCTTTCTGCTGGCCCTGAAACACATAATGGAGCATATTTCTTGTCTTCTAAGAGACTTCCTCTGGAAAGGAGGCAGAGGCAATCAAAACAAAATCCATTTGGCTAGCTGGGATCTAGTCAAGCGGCCGATTCTGGAAGGTGGGCTTCAGATCAGAGACCCCGCTCTCTCGAATCAGACTCTCGGATGCAAAATCCTGTGGAAAATATATTCAGATCCCTCTCATCAGATCAGCGAAACGCTTATCGCAAAATATGCCCAGGGGATCTCCCTCAGGCACCTGTCTTCAGATAATACAACAGCAGGCACATGCACCTGGAACCTCTGTAGGAAAAGCATAAGCAGCTTAAGAAAGCATCTTTACCGCATCCCGGGCAATGGGGAGGAGACCCTCCTCTGGAAAGATCGCATCATGAACAGGCCACCCCTCAGCTCTCACGCAGAAATCCGGGACATCAGAAAATGGCTTCATGATGCAGGAATTAGAAAGCTGAACGATATCTCCGAGTGGGACAGCAAAGGGAATTGGGTCGATTGGGTGCTCCCTCCTGTGCCTGTACATCTTCAGCATCAAACTGAAACTCTCAAATCACTGCTCTTAAACGCAGCGCCTGTTCACCGCAGCATCGCAGACAGATGGGGGTGGGGAGACACTGGGTTCTACACGCCATCTTTGGGATACTCTGCTCTTCAGACCAAAAAAGATAGCATGAGAACACCTTCATTCTGGAAACAGGTATGGCACGCCAAGGGTCTTCCCAAAGTAAATTTCTTCTTTTGGATCCTCATGCAGAATAAGCAGCTCACTGGGGACAATCTGGCAAAGAGAAACTTTGTTGGGCCTCACAGATGTGCAATGTGCAAAAACTCAGGAGAAACAGCTTCCCATCTGTTCACTGACTGCGTATATGCCAAAGAAGTATGGTCTTTATCTCTGCTTGGTTTTCCCGTTTCCTCGCCCCAACTCTGCTCCATTGCCGACCTTTTCTCTGAATGGAAAAATTTCTACCCCCAATCAATCCCAAAGAAATCCTTGTGGTACTCCATATGGCTCTCCATTCCCAAATTTGTGTGCTGGGAAATTTGGCTCGCCCGAAATGATCTAATCTTCAATAACTCCTCTCGCTCACCTGCCAAATCTGCTTCTATCGCCAAAGGCCTTCTCATTGAATCGGTCCTTCAGCATCCTCATCCCTCTGATTCCTCCCTTCTTCCCTCTGAAAAGGCCTGGCTGAACCTCCTCAGTCCCCTCCCCTCCAGCAAAGTCCGTTCCCTTCCCCCTCCCCTCCCTTCTCCCCTTTGGAAAATCAGAGAACTCGAAGATGCCTTTCAAATTCGGTGGAGGACCCAAAACATAACTTCAATATTCTTTGACGGTGCCTCGAAAGGAAATCCGGGGACTGCGGGAGCTGGAGGAGTCATTTACTTCGCAGACAACCTCAGGAAGGTTCACTTCAGCTGGGGTCTCGGCATCTCCACAAACAACCAGGCAGAGCTCCTTTCCCTCACAAAAGCCTGTCAAATAGATCGGGACAAAGGCATCAAAGAATGCCAAGCATTCGGAGACTCAGAAATCCTCATAAGCAAGATCAACTCAGATACTCAGTTCATTAATGCAATCCTAAATAAGTCTCTGAACAGATTAAAGATAATCCTGCAAGACTTCACCTCTTTCAAAATTTTCCATATCCTTAGAAGCCTGAACAAGGAGGCAGACGAAATGGCAAACAAAGGATGCCATCTAGTAGCAGGATCTTTCATCTACAATGGCAGCAGCATTAAATCAAGCCGCATCCCTTAGCTTAAGAGCAGATCAATTCAAGAAGCAGGAAGCATGTAGCACATCAAGTTAAGCTCGTATGAGAGGAAAGCCTGATTTCTTCGGCTCATCACCTGTTCCAGAACACAGAAAGTTGATCTCAGGAAAATCTGGGGAAACATTCCCATCATAAACTCAACCTCACAGGTAAGGAACAGCCAGACAAAGAGGAAGGCCTGCAAGCGCATAGGTAAGGAGATCTCAGAGATGGAGTTTTTCTATTGCCTTCTTATACAGAGTCGGATTATTAAATCGGAGTTGAAGTTTTAGACTGACAATGGGGAGAGTGCTTGCTGGAATTGAGGCGCTGCTTCTTGTATCTTGAATAGTATTCGAAAGAGAATGATTTCTCTGAAATGACAGGGGTTGAGTGTAAGCGGGAATGGATGCTTCAGATTGGGGCTCTGTTCATCGCATCCCATATTTTGCTAAAATGACAACTGACATCGCATCCCAGCCTGTACAAAGATGTCTAGCTCCATCTTGTAGAAGGGTGTCTCCATCAGCTGAATTTTGGGATCCTCATAGCTGTTGCCCAGCTCCTTGATGAAGATAAAAGGGCAGTACCATCCACCAACTATAACAATAGGTGATCTTTTCTCCGAGAATGAAAAATTGGAAGGTGGTAATTGTGACCTCAAAAACTGTGGTGGAAAACCATCTGAATCGATTCACTTTGAAGCGAACCCACGTCTCTTTTACTTGTCTGTTGGTATGGATTGTTGGGTTCTAGAGATCTAGGATGCAAGTTTTTGATACATCTACAGATACAAAACTTAGTCATGTCTTCTTCTGTGGAGCAACTCTCCACCAATCTGCACACATGGCAAGAAATTAGAATGCAACAGATCAAATCTTTCAAAGGATCAAAGGGGATCGAAAATCATTAAATCAAGGCCGAGTCCCTCCAAAAAACCAGAAATGATTTTTGGACTGGCCGCACTGGCTATTTCGATCCTGCTTCATTGGGGACAAAAGCCAGACGTGCGATCCTTCCCAGCTATGCCCATGGCAAACGTAGAACAGCGCCCTGAGAGGTAGGCAGCTCGCAGGCAAGCAGAATCCAATAAGGCGGAAACAGGACAGAAAGCAATGAAAAAGGCGGAAACAGGACAGCAAGCAATGTAAAAGGCTGAATATTCCTTGGTCCAATCAGAAAATTTCTGTTTTTTAATAAAGATATCCGTTACAGTTAAAAAAAAAAAACCATGCCTCGGGTCAACAAACAACCACCTAGAGAGCCCATGCAACAATGGCTTGCCAGCTAGAGAAAATGAACACCACCAACACTAAAATTAAAACAGAAACAACACCTCCAAAGATAGAACTTAGGGCCCAAAATAAGTAACAACGAGTAGACAATAGAACTAGGGAGAAATACTACACCAGAAGCTAGGAAGGAGATAAAAATAATCACTGTGTTGGAGAATGTAACTAGTTTTGGTTTTCATAATTTGTACTATTTTATGTAAAAATCAAAAGAAAGAAAAATAATAATTATTATTATTTTTCTAGAAAAGCACGCTCTTCGTGTTTCTAGGTTTTGAGTCAAAGAGTCAAAGTCCTATTTTGGACCTATTGTAAAATAAAAAAGAAAACTTTAAATTTAAATGTAATTTTGGGACAAAAACCCCTCCAGGTGCCAAGTTAACCTACATGTCAAGTCAACCTTTCCCCAATGGACATGTCTATTCGTACCGCTGTGAACTATATAAATAGAGGGAATATGGAGCTCATTTGGACACACACACTTGATGGATTGTCGTATGAAGAGATGACATAGAAGAAGTGGAGGGTCGAAGTCTGAAAGAAAGAATATCTTCTTGAGCTAGAGTTTGTGAAATATATGCCTTGTTACATCTCATTTTGATGGTTTGCTGATGTTTTTGTTGGAAAGAAGGAATATATAACTTGGCATCTAGAGGTGGAAGTTTCTATGGTTATGGGTCTTGGATATCTCATTTGATTTGATTCTATAAGAAGAGAATTTTATGGGGTTTCCCCTTTGATGGGATTTTCCCTGGCTTGGAGCCTATATCTTGTGTTCTTTTGTTTTTGTGATCTTCACGTTCATGTTATAGTAATTGTGTGATGAAAGAATCATGCTAAAAATTGATTAAAAGAAGCTAACATATCTCACAAGCAATTACTATGAAGGAAAATCTTAATTAAAATCACAAGCCTCTTGATCTTCCAACATGGTATTAGAGCTAAGGTATGGAATAGAAGGCGTGAAGATCACACTTGGATCAAAGTTTGGTGCATTAAACAATATTTTGGGCATAGATTATGATCTCAAGAATGATGGAATCATCTACCTTTATGGTTTGATTATGGTTTGCATCCTACATAAGTGACTCAACTCATATTTCTCTATGGTATAGATTATATAGCAAAGCACAAAGTTTATAACCTCATAGGCTTGCATATGCATCGCAAATTTTATGTAGAGGCTTGTATTTGTGTGACTGTATTCTTTGAAGGCACATTGCAGTAGTTCGGTCCTTTCAGTGTGGATTCACAAAAGTTATGGTATTGCTATGTATATAATCTATACAAAATAACACTCAATTCATGATTCACATATAATATCGTATGAGTCACATCTTTGTATAAGAGCTCACGCATAATTATATCTCATTACTCTAAGATTGCATAAAACCTGGAACTCGCAATATGTTACTGAGGCCCACCTGTGTTAACATTGTTATATATTTCACTATGGTTCGATATTTTTGAAAGTTTGGAACTCAAAGGCTCATATTCTATATGACTCATTACAATGATACAATATTGACTCTAAAATTACGTTGTAAAGTGATTCGATTTGTATTAACACAACAGTGATATCGCATAAGTTCTGATCCTAGTACACAACATCGTTATCTAGAAGTTATTACAGTGGCCCAATTCATAAGCACTGGGTTCATATTAATTTGATGTCTCGCAAATTCTAAGTGGTTACCACGATTACAAAGATCACGTACTATGTGGATAATTGTCTCACTCACATAACTATGAATTGGTAATGGCTCACAAGTACTGAGACAATTCACATCTCTATACAGAACTTTTTGATCCTCATCTTTTAACTTCAAGGATGCATACATAATTGCATATAAAAGAGCACATTAACTAAGCAAATTATCACATGAAAAGCAGAAATCATAAAGCAATCATGATATCAAAGGCACACAAACGATTTGATTACGGAGTTCACCCAATGTGGACTACATCTTCGGGCCTTGCTCAAAGTGGGGAGGCATTCTTTCATTAAGTCGCAACAAAGAAATAAGTTACAATCAACTTTACAAAAATGACCCTTATACCTCCATTTCTGATTAGGGCTTAAAAATTGAGACTTCGACTCGAGAAACAGACTACCCAGTTGGACTCCTAGTGCAAAATTGTGCAAAATGACTATAAACTCGTCAAATTCTAACACTGGCATCTCTGGCCCCCAAGGGATCTTTTCAACCTCTGGAAGATTCATTAACTCATGATTCTCACCCTCCTAGTTACTCAGGGTTCCGCGCTCCACTCCTCCGCCAGTCTGAATGACAACAAGTGAGGTATATATATAAAAAGTGAGGCAGAGCCACCAATGTGGGGTCATTGGCCTATTGGTGGTTGTGGTAAATGGTATGGGGGCGGATCGAGTTCAAATGTCATCCACCCCAAACATAGTGCAAATTTGTTTTATAAAATGTGGCACAAGTTATTATATAGGGGATGGTCGGTATTTGCATTCTTGTCGTTTTATTTTTGGGGTCGCCCTAACCCCATTGGGCCCACCATACATGTGGCGTTGTGGTATTCATGGGTCCGCCATCCATACGTAATGTTGTTGGTTGACCGGTGGTCAGGCGGGTCCGCTGGGGGGTGGCATGCCTACCACATTTGATATATCGTTATTCAATTTTGTTGGGGGTGGCGGCACGACACCCCAAGATTATTTATTGTTATTATTATATTTAGGCCCACCTATTAAAAAAAAATCACCAGGTTTTAAGGGTCACTAGGAGAATTAAAGAGGTGACAAATTCACCTATTCTGGTGCCCAGATTCCATGTGCCAGGACTCTGCCAAATTATTGCCTTGTTAGTCACTGCCACTTGGCCAAGTTTGACCATAATTTTGACCAGATATAACTTGAGCATACAAACTCGGATTTGAATGTCATTCACATTGTTGGAATCAGAGCGACGAGCACTACGATCTAGTCTTAGTTTCGCTTCCATCTGATGACTTTTATTTTTGAGTTATTTCAAGGCCACTTCTATTTCTGGAGCGAACTAGATCATTCCTCCCCATTAAGGAGCTTTTGGTTCTCCAAAAGCATGAACACATCCTGCACACTTCTTGCGTCCTTGTCAAGCCACACTTTCAACATCTGCATTGCATGCGAATCTGGTACATTCTTTACAATCACATACAAAACCACACATGACTCAAACAACCACATACTTGCCAAGATTTTATAACACACACTCTCTGGTCAACTGTACATCATAATAAAAACCAATACCCCAGCTATCAACAAAAAGGCCCAAAACATCATTGTTGCTTTACTCAATGATGGAAAATGCATCATCACTTTTACAATTATTCGCAACACATTATTTACAAAATGTGGCCATGACGCGCTATTATATCTAGTAAAACCGTCTCTTACTCAACAAAGTGATGGGGTCATCATCCTGGAGCTGATTCATTTGATGAACAAATTTTCCCACTGGTTTCTTCAGAGGTGCTTTCTGGGCCTAGAGCATCCGACATGTGGCTCTCTGGTGTCCAACCTCATTGCAGTGACTACAATGATTCTTTCTCCTCCAAAATTTTTGGATTGTCTTGGAACGGTTATTTCTGGTGCACCTCTGATAAGTTCTCATGGAACCCCCACTATCAATAGAATGCGATGAAGTGTTGTCATCATCTATTGTTGGTTGGTCAGTGGTTGCCTTGAGGCATTCCAAAACCTCTTTTATGACATATCAAAGTCCTACATAACTAGGCAATTCCTCCACTTTGATGGGATTCACAATGCCTTGGCCATTAATGTTGAGGCCCTTTCCTTGACACCCCATTTTCTTCAACAATTTTGATCCAATTCCTGTAGTATGTTTCTCAAAAGCAGTGTAATCATCATCAAGTACATGAAATTAAAGAATCACTTTTTCCCTCACTCTTGTTATGCTATAAATTTTCCAAGGCATCCTCCTTGGCTTGTAACTGATGTTGCAACCTTTGTTTCTCTTTCTCTGCTTTTTGTAGGAGTCTCCTTAGTTAAACATTCTCTGCCTAAATTCTTTGGTTGATTTCTTCGAGTTCTTAGAGTCATGCCGTATTTGGTGCCCTTTTCATCTTTGGTAGAACATCTGCTGAAATCTTTATCTCATCACCTGAATCAGAAACCAAGTCGATGGGTCCATCCACTGCAATCCCAAGAGATGCAATCTTCATTTTGTCAATTGAGTCTGATCTCAGGTCAATTGGCCCACTACCTTCAAATATCTCAGCTATGATCTTATCATCATCCTTTGATTCAGATTCTTGGTCTTGTTGCACAGTTGCAACTGTCTTTTGCTTCTCTTTTTTGTCGTTCCTCTTAGATCTCAATTCTGGATGCAATTTCCAACAATTCTCCTCATCATGCCCTTCTTTCTCACAATGAGTATAAGAGGAATTTGCTTCTCTTCTCTTGGTTGATGCTGCCCTCTTCAGGCAATCATTTTTCTCATGCTTCTACCTACTTTCAAGGTGTACAACCTTCACAATGGCTTCATCAAGAGACTTATGTTTAAATAATAACAATGAATGACACGAATAACTATGCAAAGATCCAATATATTTCATCAACGTTTCAGAAGTGTCTAGTGGAACATTCAATGTTAATGCTTGTTTTATAAACTCCTCTATAAAATTATGAACAATTTGACCTTTGCTTTGTTTCAAATGTTGTCATTCCATCATGGCCTTCTGTATGTAACCCAATGGGTAAAATTGTCTTTTTAAAGCAGAAATGAACTCAGACCAAGATGAAATAAGTTTACGACTACTCTTACCACCTTTATACAACTTTCCTTCCCACTAGACGAGAGCGGTGCCACTCAATCGAAGGGATGCTAGCTGGATCTTGGCTTCATCCTCTTTGATTTGTTGTATGCGACAATACACTTCAACTTGTCTTATCCAGTTATCTAGATTTTTTGCATTAGATTTTCCACTAAATACAGGTAAATCAAATTTGACATCCAACTTGAAAAAGGGCTTTTTAGATGCATTCATATGATTCATGTTAGAATGATGAGAACATGAAGAAGAAGAACTCTCACTGGAGGATGACGAGGGAGGAGGCTCTTCTCCTCCATCTTCACGATTTACCGAGGCATGATCATTTGGTTCTTTTTTCTCAGGCTTAATTTTCTTCTCATATTTTGCAAACAACTTGTCAACTTTCTCTGCCATAGTGAAGAATATCTTGGGATAATTTCTCTCTTCCTCCATTCGAGCTTCCTCATCTGCCATGTTTCGTCTTTGTGGTGCACGCCCCGCTTCGGGATCAAAGGATTTAAGTTTACCTTCACCTCTTTGGAGCTTGTTCCTAGTTAGCATTCACTCATGCAACTCGGATCAAGAAGACTTGCTCTGATACCAAACTTGATCCATATATTTTAACTTCAAGGATGTATATAAAAGAGCACATTAACCAGCAACTTATCACATGAAAAAGAAGCAGAAATCATAAAGAAACCATGAGATTATAGGCACGCAAACGATTTGATTACAAAGTTCAACCAATGTGGGTTACGTCTCCAGGCCTTGCTCAAAGTGGGGAGGCCTTCTTTCGTCAAGTGGAAACAAAGAAATAAGTCACAATCAACTTTACAAAAATGACCCTTATACCTCCATTTCTGATGATGGCCTAAACATAGAAACCTCAGCTGGAGAAATGGACTGCACAATTAGACTCTTGCTGCAAAAACATGCAAAAATGACTATAAACTTGTCAAATTATGACATTGGCACCTCTGTCCCCCCCAAGGGAATCTTTTTAACATCTAGTAGATTCCTCTGCTCATGGTTCTGGCCCTCCTGGCCGCTCAGGGTTTTGTGCTCTGCTCCTCCACCAATCTGAATGGAAACAAGTGAGGTTTATATATAAAAAGTGAGGCGGAGCCACCAATGTGGGGTCGTTGGCCCGTTGGTGGCAGTGGCAAATGGTATGGGGGTGGACCAGGTTCAAATCTCGCCGCCCAAAACATAGTGCGGATTTCTTTTATAAAACATGACACAAGTTATTATATAGGCAATGGTTGGTATTTTCTTTGGCGCCGTTTTATTTTTTGGGGCCGCTTGTTGGTAGGCCGACCCACATGGGTTGGGCAGGTTCGAACCTTGATGGCTCCACCATACACTTAACGCTATGGTATTCGTGGGTCCATTGTCCATACGTAATACTGTTGGTTGATCGGTGGTCGGGCAGGTCCACCAGGGGTGGAATGCCTGCCACATTTGATATTTCATTATTCAATGCCATTGGGACGTGGTGGGTGCGATGGCTCGCCACCCTAAGTTTTTTGTTTTTATTATATTTAGGCCCACCTTTAAAAAAAAAAAAAACCATTTGGTTTTAAGGGTCATTGGGAAAATTAAAGAGGCGAAAAATTCGCCCATTCTGGTGGCCAAATTTCATGCGCTGGGACTCTGCTAAATTGTTGCCTTGTTAGTCACTGCCACTTGGCCAAGTTTGACCAGAACTTTGACCGGTTATAACTTGAGCATAAAAACTAGGATTTGAGTGTCGTTTGCACCGTTGGAATTAGGGTGACGAGAACTACTACTTAGTCCTAGTCTTGTTTCCATCTAATGACTTTGATTTTTGAGCTATTTCAAGATAACTTCTATATTTGGAGCCACCTAGATCACTTGTATAATCTAAAGTCTTGGAACTGAACAAAAATGAAGACATGCACTTTGGTATAATGACTTGAATGGCTCATAGTATTTCCCTATGGAACATAAGCTAGCATTTCAATGAATAGATTGAATAAAGGGTTGAAGTGTTCATTCTATGGCTATTTTATTGTTTTGTGGCTCAATCATATTCCTGTGAATCGCATAACGGTGGCTCGCATCACATAGTGACACAAGTGCTCTTACTATGGCTCAAATATAACAATGATTGCAATATCTCTCATTAAACAATGACATCATCCTCACACAAGTATTGCCCACATATGGCTCACACTCCAGATACTATATTTTATGGTGGCTCCTGACAACAAATTTGTTGATGTAATGTATGGACAATGAGACTATGACTTGTGAAGATTGCAATAGTAAATTTATATGAAAAAGAAGATGGAGTCGACTTAAAACGAGGATGTCGTGGAAAACTTACGTATCATGTGAAAAGTCGGGTATGAAAATTGGCTCTCTACAACAACTATTATTGACCTTAATGGCAACATTTGAGCTCATAGCGATAACACCTAATGATCTAACCTGAGGAAGTGACAACCAAATTGAATAAAATTGTTAAGCCTGAATCCCTGACACCAAATGACCTGTATATTGGAGGAACAAAGTATATGACAAACCTAGAGTTAAAGTAACAGAACATAGGTACATAATTTGTGCACATGAGGTATGTTTATAGTATTTTTAGGGTTTTTGCAGTTAGGGTTTCTAAGTTCCTTTATGATAGGTTTTGATAAAGTTTTTAGGGTTTTTTGGTATGTGTAGTCTTGAAGACTATTTATTCTTAGGGTTACTAAACCCTAGGAGTAAAAACCTTAACCCAAACTAGTAGTTCCCTCTAAGGAAACCCTAACTCTTAACATCTAGGGTTTGCAGATCTAAGAATAATCTAAGGTATGTGGTAAAGCCCTAGTAAGTGTTGAATTGAATAAACCCTACGGCTTGATTGTCAAAACCCTAAGGCTAGTGTTTCTACTGAAAGTAAAATCCCTATCAAGGGTCAGGTCAAGAAAGATAGGGTTAGTAACTAGAACCCTGGAAGTATACCACATAAACCTTAGATTGCCAGAATTGATATTATGCTCTTGCCTTTGTATATTTTTATTGGGTTTACTTGTCATTGAAAATTGTAGGTACATAATAAAGGAAGCAAGATGAGAAGGACAAAAGATTAAAGTAAACCAAGGCTCGTGCTTGATGATGATGAACGTGATGGAAAGATGGAACTATAAGAACCCTGATGTACATGATGTTGAAGCTTCTAGCTAATGAGTTCATTCGAGAACACATTGATGATTGAAAGATGGAGCAGAACCTTGTTCCAATATAAAGATACAACATGCAAATAAATGTTGACTTCAAGAGGGAGAAAGTAGTAGTTTTAACATGACACTTTGACTAGAGGACATGATGATTTGATAACTCTGATATTGATGATTTGCTTGGGATATAACTTAGTTTCCTGGTAAGACATACTGCACAGGCATGTGAAAAATATGGAAGGAAAGGATGCATGATGACAGTTATCAACATCCGATGTGTTCACTTGAAAGAAGTAAGCAATAAGAAATTCAAGTAAGAACATTGGACATGACAAAAGGAATCTCATGGATGTGACATTGAACCTGGTTGATTGGCTCATTCCATAAATATGTTAATTGATGATTGATATCATGGAGAAAGATTTTATGTGAAAGGATGTTGATTTCAAAAGAAATAAGTAAGCAAAATTGGTTATCTTGTCAAAAGGCCATCATGATGATATAATTATGATATTAATGTTTTGAAATTGGTTATCTTATTGGTATATAGTTTTGCTACCTAAAAGAATGTTGTAGAAATGCTAATAACAGTTGATGCAAGTACAAATGTTTGTTTTTTGGACTCAATTCAATAAATTCTGTAGGAATTTACAGGGTAAGTTCCTCAGACAGAACACCAAAAGGACACCGCTCACAAATAGATCACAGATCAATACACCAGTATTTTGACGTGGTTAAAACCCTAAGAGAGGGAAACAATCCACGGCCTGCGCCAACGTGGCTGCTACAGGCAATTTATTAATAAAGAATGAAAATTTACATAAGCTTCTCTCATGCACGGTTAACCTACAAATGACCCTCCATGCGCTTTAAATAGAGTTCATGGACCAATCGGGTGTCAAGCCACGGATCAAGTGTCGGTAATACCGAGGAGAGAATGAACCGTCGGATCACTACATATCGTGACCGTCGGATTGTAAGTTACAAAATGTACCACGGTAAAGAAACACACTTTACCTAACTCTATACCTAACTTTATACTAGACCAAGTTGAACTTAACTATTTCCTATG